>JBBPOS010000158.1:0-56989 GCA_038091575.1 Leccinum subgranulosum
TCTTGCTCACTGCTCTTTCATTTTCTGTCTCCTGGCAGGATGTAAGTTGCTGGCTTGTGATGATGGTATGGTTGGATCCATGCTCACTGCTCTTTCATTTTCTGTCTCCTGGCAGGCTGTAAGTTGCTGGCTTGTGATGATGGTATGGTTGGATCCATGCTCACTGTTCTTTCATTTTGTGTCTTCTGGCAGCTTGTAAGTTGCTGGCTTGTGATGATGGTATGGTTGGATCCATGCTCACTATTCTTTCATTTTCTGTCTCCTGGTAGGGTGTAAGTTACTGGCTTGTGATGATGGTATGGTTAGATCCATGCTCACTGCTCTTTCATTTTCTGTCTCTTGGCAGGGTGTAAGTTGCTGGCTTGTGATGATGGTATGGTTGGATTCATGCTCACTGCTATTTCATTTTGTGTCTCCTGGCAGGTTGTAAGTTGCTGGCTTGTGATGATGGTATTATTGGATCCATGCTTACTGCTCTTTCATTTTCTGTCTCCTGGCAGGATGTAAGTTGCTGATATAAAGCCATGAATTGATCTACATTGATGTTTTTCTTACCATGTTACATGGTTCAAATTACACAGCTGGTATGGTTCCATAATTGAAACATATATATATATATTTAGCCAATTTATTCTTTTCAGAATGTATGTTGTTGTTGTTTTTTATTATCTTTTGTGTGATACATTTTTATACCAGGCCAATGATCTGTTTCAATCAATGGTGGAAGAAGAAATGATGTCTTTGGTGTGTTAGTTCAGAAATTATATTTCACCATTCACTTATACTTCTTAGCTTGAAGGTTCTACCATCCAGCGCATTTGCTTCTTTTCTGCTTGTATTTGTCATTTCTCTTGTATCTTTCTATGCTCTCTAATAACTTAACACTGATTATAGCCATTTTGATTATCTTTGTCCATTCCTTTCACAGTTTGAAGAATCACCCACAGACAGATCCTCTGCTTGCTTCCTTCCAGCAATTCATTCATTCAATGCATCCTACCATCATTTCATCTGCTATTGCAGAAGCTGTTGAATCCAAGGCTCACAATATTGATGCTCTGTGTAAAGAAATTGCTAATATTGTCATACAAAATCCTTTAGGTAAAACTACTTGATATTCCTGATTCAATTCTTTTAGAATTTACACATCACCCTGCTTTAGAAAACACTGAGACATCAGTCACAAATGTCACAGAAGTTGTTCCTGCAGATGTATTGTCATCCAGCCATCCTGGTGATATGTCAATGCAACACCAGGAAGTAGATGAAGAATTCCACATGCATGCCAATATTTCATTGGCAGAAACTGGAAATAAAAATGATGAAGCACCACAAGCTGAGCCAATCAAGGGTAACAAGTTTTCAAAGATACTTCATAAATTCAAGTTCAATAAAAAGTAGCCTATGACTGTTTTGAAAGAGGGCATTCACAAGTCTCATTTAAAGCCCTGAATATTTCTCTGATGCTTTCATAAATCCTGTACTTGATAGACTTACATAGATGCTAACCTCATGAGCAACCATTGAATCAATGAAGACCTTACTTCACCATATCAACCTTGATTAACCTCAACAATATTTGAAGCAAATTTTCAATGTAGAAAGGAACAATTAGACATCAGACAGAACTCACAGGGTATTCAATTTGACCAATTGACATCACTCAGTTCATATTTCAATGCAGATTCATATATGAGTTGTTCAGTCTCACATTCCCATCCCTCACTCATACCACTGAACGTGTGAGGACTCACCATGTCTAGTTCTAACAAAACCACACATGCAAAGGGTTGATGGCTATGATCCGAACTCTATTGTAACTTACTAACTTACAACTCAAAAGACCCTCCCGATTCCAGAATTCTCATATCCAAGCAATGTATGTAACAGATGTTAAAGATTCAAAACGGCCCCATCAATGAGCCAGGTCCTAAAGTCAGTCACAGATATATGTGCATACAAATAACGATCATCACATAACCATGTCAGTGGAGAAACGATCACCAATCCTCCTCCTGGTCCAGATTATGCGCCTCCGTCGCACGATTGTGCACCTCAGCATAGTACTCTGCCACATACAAATTGCCGCTGCCCTCAGTTATGATCAGGGATTCAATCATCTCCAGTGCCCTACCCTTTCCGTCAGCGTCGCACATCGGAATGCGAGCGTGCGCGTTGGCTTTCATGTCAGACTCGTCGTAAATTCTATAGGCAAGCTTGATGGCATGACGAGTGAGCTTATGGTGGTGAGGGGCCGTAAGGATGAAGAGTGTCTTCAGGACGTGAGTCAAGTCGACGATGAATGCCATGAATCTTTGCCGCACGGTTTTCCTGACAAGTATGCCAGGAGTCAACTAGAGGGCCCGAACAAGACGAGAACTGACATACCCGTGCTGATATACGGCATGGAGCCATACGGCAGTAGCGGCGATACCTGCAATGGCAGTTGCACCCACAGCGACGGGGAGCATAACTGGAGTCTGGATTGCTGGTATAGAGGAAGAAACGGAAGGCATGGAGGCACTGACAGAGAGTGCCTGTGAGTATGGCCGATGTGATCTGAGAGAAAGACTGACAAGACTTTGTTGGGATCCGTGACACCAGATACTTCCATCTCCTGGACTAACTTGACAATAAGCTCCTTGAACTCTTTGTCGAGCAAGTGCTACCAACGCATTTTCATTTAAGCAATAGAAAGGCTAAAAACATCACATACGCAGGCGGGATCGTTGAAATTCCACACAGCCGCGATGTCAGAATGAACCACGGAAAGACAATCCCATATTGTGTATCCCTTGAAGTCTGGGCTAGTCCAAAGTGCATTCCAGTATCCTACTCAAAGGTCAACATTTACATTTGTTTGCTGTTCCAATAGAGAGGCCGAACTTTTCTTCCCAACGCTGTCCAAGTACTTATGAGAACATGAATCCGAGCGCTGAGATATTACTTACGTAATGGACCCGCGGATTTTAAGACCAGGGTCAATGCGCTGAGCCATCTGACTGACTACCTGCACTTCGGGTGTGTTGGATCTCCCGACCTCCTGGTTTGTCAGCTCAATTAATTTTTCTAGCGTATATCGATACTCCGGATTGGCTATCAAATTCTATTGTAGCATGAAGTAAATCGAGGAACCCGATACGACATACCAGACACGACCGCATATGGGAGAGGGAGGGTTCCCCCCACGATCTGAGCAATTTCACGATGTCCTCGTTGTGCAATCGACTCGGCCTTCAAACGGGCTTCCTGGGTAATTTGATCGTCTGTCTCAGGAGAGGACTCGGGCCAATTCAGTGCCAACTCATCCACGCATTCGTCAAACTTTGTGAATACCACAATCAATGGTACTACGGCAAACTTGAGCAAAGGTCAGGGAGAATTGGATGTGATACTTACTGGACCCAATTGTGCGTTGCTTGGAGCGAAAGAAATCCACGGCAGCTGCTTCCAGTAACCGATCCCCGTCACGGGGTGTCGGGATACAGAACCTTTAATAAATCGATCAAGTATGTGATCAGATCATACGACGACAACGGCTCACCAGATAGCATGGAGTTGATCCTCGCGTCGAGCAGTCCGCCTGCTTTCGATAAAGTTCTTAACGGTGTCGTACTTTCCCTTTTCTCCTGGCTCGAAGCCCTCGGAGTCATGAAGGATGAAACGTTCGTTTCCAGGCGACGTGAGTCCTGTGTCGACCTTTGCTTTTCCAGGCTCGCAATCCTCTGCATGCTGTGAGGTGTTCGTGAGCACAAGGAGACGTAGAAGAACAGTGAACTGTACCGCTTCTTTGATTCCGAAGGCGGTGTTGATCAGACGTGATTTCCCTACGCCACTCTAACGAAAGTTGATAACATGATAATGAGGGTGAATGAACATGTACCTTTCCTACAACTAAGATGCGGAATCTACAATCAAATCATCAGTGGGGCCGACATTGGCTGGATGACAGTGGCGGGCTCACCGAGGACAATCACGGATAATAGCCTCGGTTATGGGAACTAGCGTTTCCGTACTCGAAAGTGCATCGGTAGAGACGGGCGCAGAATCAAGAGGGGCGACTTCAGCGACTTGGCGCCTGAATATGACTCGAATTCCATCTTGAACGATCGAGAGATCTTTTCGACGATTTCTATGGTGAGAATCGACGATGTTGACAAGGGTTCGATATTACCTGGGGATTGAGACCCTTGAGCACTCGCGAACAGATGTTGAATATCTAATTTCCGCGTTTTTCTCCAGATAGAAAATTGTGACTCCTTGAAGTGTAGTGAGGTCTGAACCTCTGAGGAGAGTATGCTATGTAGAATGAATTTCCATGCTTGAAAGGGGTAGAGGGAACGACATACAGTGGGTCAGGAAACTGCTGGCACAAAGTTCCATGCCCGTCACAGATTAGCTTGTACGGTCGGGTGCTGACGCGTAGTTTTCCAGATGTCAGGCGTTTGGTTCGTTTGTCCGATTCTGCGGCGATAGTAACGGCTGAAGGGACAAGAGAACTGAGATGTAGTCCGTAAATTCGGATGAAATAACGCACCCGTAACTCGCAAAACGGGGCCGGGAGTAGTGGAACCCACTTGCAAGGCAGACATGTAGGTAGAGTACGACCGGAGAATCCACTGAGGTGTGCGGTTTTGAGAGACGTAGCCTGTAGGGGAAGAGCGAAAAGAGACTCGGACAAGTGAACGCTTCAGCCTGGAGGCATGAGGAATGGGCACGGATGCCACGAGATTGTGCGCCAAATTCGCTGCCTCGCCGCCTCAAGCATGTGTGGCGTGGACGAACGCGATCATCGTCCGAATTCGTTGACGCTGACTTTTTTGGACGCGCACACTGGCACCCATCATGATGATACCCTGAGTCCCAGACGCATGCACACGATTTCAAGATCCTCATGATGCGGCACCGTATATCATATACAACAGAAAATTTCAACGCGCCGGACCTCCAAGGGGTTCGTCAAGACCCAGTTCTTGTGGCAGCAGTACGTCGTCGTCAAATTCAACAAGGCTCACATTGAACAAACCATCTTTTCTCTGTTATTTGCATCTAATACGTCCCTGCGCCCTGCCCTTTTTCTCTCGCGTGCGGCGCGCCTGGCGACTACAGGCCGTCTTTTACCGATGTTGGCCAGGGTGGCCCTCAAACGTGGGGCGAAACTCGATAACGGTACGGAACACCTTTTTCTGTTAGGTGAATTGAAAGACATGTGTAGGAGTATGTGGCATATCCTATGCTATATGCTATCGTCTGCGCGTGCCCCGGACTGGCTGGCGCGAGGAAGGACGATTGAGTCTTGTATCACCATTGCTCAAAATATTCGACTACACTGCAAATAACCCTTGCCTTGCTCCGATATCTCACTGCTCGGCATGCTTCGATCATTTGTTTTGAAAAAGAACTAGACAACACGATCGTAAGTCGGGAGAGAACTCTTCAACGAAAGGAGAGTAAATGACACGAACCTAGACCAACAAACATCCTGAACTGCACAATCACTGGATCTCTAGCACCCCAGGATCGCTCAACAACGACTTCGCTCTGTCGTCATTCTGATTCACGTTGAGATCTAACTTGGGAACATGGATACCGCGGCGTCTGTTAGCATCCACGACTCGAGGTCTCCCCCCGACTGGAAGTCACGCGCCTGGACGTACGAGCATATCGGTCACGTCGTCGTGTTCGGAGGAGAGTGCTTCAGCAGGGAACGTGCTCGCTTTGCTCATTGTGCGATCATCGCGGTGTCGGGTTACGCGGACTGTGGGTGCCTTGGCATAAATGGTATTGTGATTAGTGATACTAATATCAATGTTGATGAGATTGATATTGGCAGTCCGCTGGTCTGCCTCGCGACCCAGGACTCACAAGTCAAAACCCAGATCGAGATCGAGAGTTAGTCGCGAGCGATACGCGCCTCAAGCAGTGCTGCCTAACGGCCTGATGACGGCCGTGCTCGTCGTCCTGGAGGAGCGCATGAAACGTGCTCACGAGCGAGGCTGCGCCTCACGCCAAGTTCTGCACGGGGACGGTCTCCATCTTCCAGCGCACACCCACGAACGGACTGAGGTTGTCCGGAGAGCCGGTCCACGACCTCGTAGAGAGCGACACCGTGGGTGGTGCAGGTTTAAACTCGGCTGTGATGGTGCGTCCCGGGGGAGAGCGGGCGATGGAGGTTCTAATCGAGGACGAGGACGTTGGCGTCTGCCGGGGACAGGTGGGAAGCATTAGTGAGGAGAAGAATGTATTTGTATCCACGCTGGGCAGTACGATCGTCCTGCCGAGTCACCGTCGAACGAGCCTATCATGAAGTGAACTCCCCCCCCGCCAGGGCCCGCCTTGGATTCCTGTTTACCGATGCGGACGGGTAAGAGGAAGCAACAAGTTCCGTTGTAGTGTGCGGCGTCGAACGACCGGAGCTTCATGTCTTCATTCTCGGGGACGACGGTGTGTCGGACGTCGAGCGACTGGGTTATTCGCAGTTACAAGAATGCGCTCCCCAGGAGGCTGGTCCGATTTTTCGCCCGAGGGTAGAATGGGTTCATCCTGGTCAAGCGCGTGCGAATGGCGTGTCGAAATAGCTTTCGAGATACTGTTCGTGCTCCGAGTCCCATGGTTTATCACTGGCAGACGGTTTTACTCTTTGGACCGGCGCAGACGCGAGCCAGGATCGCTCCAGTTCCCAGAGACTCCCTTGAAGGCATTCAAGTTTTCTCGTGCGTATTTAGAGCCTAACGCATAGAGGGCCGATCGATTCAGTTTCTTTTAGCGTTGGTCTACACTGCCACTCCTTCCAGTACATAGACTCTTTCAGTTCAGTCAGTCATTCAAAGTCACTAGAAATACAGGTTACGTGCAATCATAATTTCAAGTTTCAGACCACATCAATCATGTTATGAGGGTGTGCTCCGTAACCATGCAGGACGCCCTCCATGTCTTAGGTCCCTGACGATCATCAACCACGTCAGGACGCGCACGACACTGTACTTTCTCGATGTACTGACCTGCCAATTCTTTATTTTCAGGTACTTGACGTGCCCAGTGAACCACTCCTGCGCATTCTGGCCCGTATTAAAGTTATGATCGGTGTGTTTTTGGACAGCATCCGCGATCAAAGGACTGTCTTCTAGGAACGGGCGAAGCAACCTCGAGTTGCCCGGACGACTGAAGAACACGATAGAAAAACGTTCTTGATGGCCTTGGTCACCGGGTGCCCGCACCACGCGATGCACGTTGGAATGAAGGATACCTCCACTGAAGATGGTCAGGGCGTCGCCGATGTTGCAGATCGCGTAGCCGGGAAGAGGCTTTATGCATTTATCGTCGCATGTGAGTATCTCCTGGAAAATACTGCTTCAGACAACGCATACCTTGACATAGGACCACTCTGTGTGGCCAGGAGGCATGACCTGCAACCCGCCGAGCCTGTTATGCAAAAAGGACTGACGAGATTCCGATGATGGACATCACGTATTTGTATCATGATCAAAGGTAATTTCGGCTCACTAATGAACCAACGTCAGTGTGTGCGACCAACATCGGGTTGTCTGCGACCGCTTGTTCGGGCTTCGGTTGCATCTTGATCATGTTAATCGCGCTGAAGCTGAGCTCTTCATCCGAGTGCAGTCGCTCGAGAGTGCCCTCTGGCAAACCCAGCTTGTCATTGAAGATGCGAATGATTGTGTTATTGACTTCCAGAGACTTGCGGACGAACGGGCGCAAGACAGTCGGAATCGCAGCCATTAACGGGGCTGGGTACGTTGCCTGCACGACCTCCGGAAATGCGAGCGCGTCGTCCTTGGAGACACTGAAGTACTCTGCGGAGTCTGCTTTACTACCTCAGAAAAAATCCCTGCGTCAGGCAAACAATGCATACGGACGAGAGGACTCACCCGGTATCATCCACCGCATACGTGCCAGATTTCCTATGTCTGAAACGAGTCGGTCGGTTGGTCAGCGCTTAACGTGAAGATCAAGATCACATGGATGACGATATACGAACCCAAACCACGGCCCTCCGTCAGTTTGCTCAAACTTCATCCTCTCTTCGAGAGGGAGGTTCATGACCTCGGCTGCAACGTCAAACATGCCGTTGACTTCCTTATCTGCGCCATGGTTCTTGAGGCTATTAAAACAATGATCAAGACATCGCCATGCACCTGTCTCGGGTAGTTTCGCTACTTACTACCAGAACCCGATAGATGTCGCGGCCTGCCAGAGACGGTCAATCTCGGAGGGGTCGCCGGCTTTGAGAAGGTCAAAGTCGATGACCAACAGCGGGTGGGTACGGACGTTGTTCGGGAAAGGCGGTAAAGTCGTTCTAGGCATCGTTTCAAGTTCAAAATAACTTTTTGATGATGGATTTTAGCGTCGGAGACAACAGAAACGTCTCTTTTCATGGACACGGCTCACCTGAGGCACTACTGCTAGTATGGATAAAACCGCGGGGATAGATAACGTGCGAAGGCCTGGAAGTTCAAAGTCTAGGCGCCTTATTACCAAATCAATTAGAGAGCTGCTTCTTCGCCGCCGAAACACCGAGGCTAGTGGCGTTGAGATAATCGAGAGGTGTGTACTTCATGAGTCCAAGACGCATCGACATCGATCATTGATGCATCGATGAGCATTCGTGCCGGGTTGCACTCTGTAAATTATACAACTTCGGGAACTTCCGGTGACAGAGGATCGACGTCACCGGAAGTGGATTTTCAGGCCGACGTCGATGCAAGTCTCTGTCTGTCTCACCTCTCCGACCCACCCCTTTTCCCTGTTTTCTTGTTTCTGTAGTAATATTCTCACCTGATATTGCTCTTCTGTACTCCTCAGTCGTTCCGTTCACAATCCACCCTCCGTCCTGTTTTTTTTTCGCCGTGGAGTGCCTTTCCGAGTCGTGCGAGGGCCGGAGTCTTCACCGCTCCGGGTTTCGGCACAACCCCGGCCAGCCGGTCCGAGACCTAAGGAAGGCCTGTCACAACACAGGGTGCCCTATTATCGCGCCTGCGCCCGAAAATGCTTGGGTTATGCATTTCTGAATCCAGTCGACCACACATGACAATAATATTCAAAACAGATCTAGTCGTCTTCGCTCACCATTCCCTGCATATCCAGATCACCCCTGACCCAGAAGACCTCACTCGGTCCACTTCCCCTGCCAGCTGACAATACGGGATGCTGTGGAGTCTGGACGTCAGTCATTCTGCTATGCATGGATACAATTACGATGGTCTACCTTTCATCATCGACTTCCGTGCGATCCTCAGGTTTGGTGTGTTCTTGATCGGGCCATGCCAGTGATAGCCTTTCCTCGACGATCAAGAACTAAATGGGGATCCTCTTACCTATTATATATCAGTACCTATTAGCAATGAAATAATGTCGAGCAAGTACTATAGTCACTTACCTGACATCTCCTTAAATTCATACTTTGAGGTGACCTTGAACTGATCATTTTCCCACCGCCCAAACACGTCCAGAAATGTCCTTCCTCTGACAGTGTTGAAATGACATGCGGTGACGATCAGTCTACATCGGGTCTCTCTGCGAGTCGAAACGGCGTCACACAGAGATTGGAGTAGAGGGGGCAGAGGGGGATTCTCTTCATATTCCCAGCCTGGCACTACCAACTCGCAGTGGTGGTACAACTCCAATTCCTCCAATTGCGGCAGAAATATCCCTTTTTGACCTCCACGAGCGCCCTCACTCCGGTTTTCCAGGTCATGGACAGAAAGGAGACAGAGAAGATCAGTGATTTCAGGCAAGGAGGTCTGACCCAGTTTGATGTGCCGTAGATTCGGAAGCCATCTCGACATTTTTCTCCAAAGTTCCAGCGATTTTAGATTTTTGAGGATTTGAACACTGCGAATATCTCTCAAGGGAATGGTACCAAAGATATTTCCCAAGATGCGTTGGTCGTCTTGAATGCGGCGGAGTAGTGGGCCCTCGTAGAAAAATTCGACATAAAGAAGAATGCTAGTATGGGCCCATGTCGTGGAACTGTGAGGGAGAACACATTGTTCACGTTCCGATTCACTAGAAAGGAACGTCAACAAGTCTCGACATGGGACACTGAACGTGCTATTGATGATCAGTGAGCGATATGTCAGATTCGAGTCATCGGATGTGATGATTCTTTGTGAGAAGAGGTGACAGCTGAGGATGATACATTAAAGCATAGTCGCGGTTCTTTTCAGGTTCGCATTGCAGCCCGACTCTTGTTCTCGTTGGGACCTTTACGCAAGACAAAAATCCGATAACCGTCGAGATTGGTGCCTTGATCCAGAGTTCAGAGAGACGAGATAAGTTGATCTCCGGGGTGTTATCGACTTTTCCACTTGATAGAAAGTGATTGGCGCTACGGAGGGCGTCTTCGAGACAGATATGTACGAGGTGTGGCATCCGACGCAGCACGGCGAGAAATTGCACCATGGACAAGTAAAGGTAGGGAGGAACAAAGGTCACTTGGAGGGTTGTCAAGCCATCCAGTCCGAGTGGATGCCGAGGAAACGAACACCCCTTCAAACTCAGCGTACGGAGGGAGGGAATGTCCCCCTCGAAAAGAATCACAGGCGCCTCATCTGGTAACTCGGAATGGGGGTCGAATATTGATATTTCCAAATGCTCCAGCAACGGAGGACGCGAGAAAACTAATTTGGGAAAGTGGTCAAAAAGATGGGGGTCGTCTAACGAGGAGGTTATGAAGTCTTCGAGTCCTACCGGCTCTGAGAGATCAAGGTGAAGGCGGAACTCCTGGATGCGTTCTGAATGGTTCATCGCCTGCTCCGCAATGTGAAACACGCGGGATGGACTATCCCCAAAGTCACGCCACTTCAGGCAGATCTTGAACGGGGACTTCTTCGACCTAGCTAATAGCTCTTGCGTCCACCTCTGCGATATCATCGGGATGTGGTTCCAAAGAACTGGGCAATTGAGGGCCACATCCCGCCAGAAACGACAGACATAGGAAACATTGACCCAACTAGGCGTAAGTGGAGGAGAAGGGTCATATACCTTGTCAATGAAGGAAATATAAGAGTCGCGAGCGTTTTGGATGAAGATGGTCGTAAGTATCTCGTTTGGAAGGCGAAAGATGAGATTGCGAGAATTCTGTTTGACATCATGGCAGGGAAGGTGCTGCACCGCAATTGGAGAATCCAACTTGTCATTCGCGCGGGCCATGATCATGTTTTCCTTGAGGTTTATACACTGTTTCAGGAGGAAGGTATGATGTCGCACACAGTCATGAAACTAGTTTCGACACGAAGAGGTCCAATGTATGGGTGGCATTAGTGATTGCATTACTGCGTTTAAATAATAACTCACCAGTCTTCAACTTCAACACCAGTCGCCGAAAGTTGAATTGTCCTTAGCGGCCAAAAGGTCACCTGGTAGTGGGAGAGAAGAGCAAGTTGAAGCCCCTGAGTTCAAGTTCTAACGGTCGCATAGCTGATGTAATTTAGTCAAATCCAAAGTAAGCAAGATATTCGCATCAACTTGAAGCAGCGACAAAGAAAATGCTATGGAAACAATGCTCCAGGGATCGGTGCGAATGCGTCCGGGAGGCTCTGAACCGTGATGCAGACCTGTCATACAATGTACGTGATTTTTTGACACAAATATTGGATTGCGAGGTTTAACCCGATCGACCATCTCAGCAGGCCATGAAGAATTCACCCACGACATCCGAAATGTTTGCTCCTCAGCCAGATTCAACAGTCTGCTCGGAAGAGAGTATGCGAAGCCTAGGAAGTCTATAGCATTCGAGAACATGCACCTATTCGGCGGAAACGAGATCAAGATCATGTGAGTCGCCATGTTAACCCTATGATATTGAACGACGCTCACACCTATTCAAAGTGTGCTGCATTTTGCGTTCCCCACCATCTGCGAGTCGGACGGCGCAGGCGTGTATCTGCCTGGTCCCAATCCACAACCTCGAATGCGAGTCAGGAGCATTTTCTCAAAGTGAGCAAACTTGTCTCTCGTCCTTTCGCATCACTGAGACAGCACACTCACACACTGAATCATCATAGGGACTGTACATACCATACGAGTTCTACAAGTTGCATCCCAAGATTCAGACGAACAGAGACGATGATCCCGACGATGAACTTCGTACGTACCTTCTCGCTCGGGAGCTCTATACATCTGATTCACAAAGTCCTTAATCAAATCAGATATCTAGGGCGCGTCGGTTGGTCTTCGCGTTGATCCTAATAGCAAGGACAAGGAAAGGGAATGTAAGTAGTAGGACGACACAAAATACGCATACATCGATGTTTATCCGTCAATCTAATTCGTGCGGCCAATTCAGAGTACGACGCTTAGTTGGAAGAGACGCACGCATGTCCTTTTTTGTGCGTCCGTGAGGCATAGACAACACAGAAACCCAGAGGTCAGACCCACGCACAAAATCAAATTACTGCTGACCCACAACGAGCCGTTGGGCACGTCCATTTCCAGGATACCATACGCTGCCAGTAGCAGCGGATATCTGAGTCGTCTCAGGTCGGTGCGCAAAGGTAGAACATGGGGATAGGCGAGTACGTTGACCTGCCGCGACCATTTTCGATCGTGTGTCGTGATCCCCAATTTCGATAGCCGTGTCCTGCACTCCGTTTGCTATTTAACACCTGTCGTATATCTGAGTGTTGGCAAATCAGAGATCATGTGAGTTGAGCAGAGATGAGCCATGGCAAAAGTTATCTACTTACGTTTAGCAGGGATGACCTCGATGTTTCCCTTTCGCCGTTCTCCCTGGTACTACATCACGGATCACTGAACCATGAATACTGTATTTTCCATACATCCATGACATCAACACCATCGTAGAGGAGTTGGACAATCGATCATTCCTGTTGAGCTAAACGACCATGCAATGGTCATTCTACTTGCGAAGGCGTCCTGACGATTAACATCATGAAGTCACCGCCAAGAAGCGTAAAGCGCATGTATATGGCTTATCTGGATGGCAGATTTGAGATGTCGCCCAGCTCGGAGGTACGGCAATTGCATATTGTCCGCAAGGAATTGATAAACAAATTGTCTGAGGTCCTTCTCCCTTCCAGACCAGCTCCCACAGGGTGGTGGTTCTTGGACATTCTAGTTAGGTCAGGTCCTCCATTGAGATCCGTGCGTACCAGCCTCAGAACAATTTTCACCCCATTTCCCTATGAAGGATGAACACGAGTGCAGACAGCGCGGTAAAGCATACTCCTAGATAACCTTGTCAAATGAAGTACGGCTACGATCGAGTGTTGATCGAGATCATTAGCACGTTAGCTCCGAGTCCCAGTTACTGCGTGGAACCAAGTGCGCGTTTGCTTCCGGATTCATTTACCAGGCCGAGTTCCATTAGGAATCAGGATCTAGATGTCAGTAACCGGTAGTCCTTGCAGGGTAGGAGATATCGACGCAGCGTTCTAGGAGGGAGTTGGCACTGGTGGCTGTGTGACTCGCCTTCTTTACTCAAAAACTTTCACTGCGGGCAGACAACCATGGCATCCCATAACTCTGTCCTTCCGCATGCCTTGGAAACGCCAGGAATAAAGAAACTTCGAGGTAAGCGTGTCGTGCTCGCATCTACTAGCCCACGACGGAGGGATATCTTTCAAACGCTTGTAAGCATGGCTACCCAACGTTCCCTGCCACCCACCGTGACACTCAGTAAAGGGTCTCGCACCCGAGATCGTTCCCTCAACTTTCGCCGAAAACTTGCCCATGTCGTCGTTCGAGCAGATCCACGAGTATCCGGTGGCGACTGCGGTACAGAAGGCGGTAGAGGTATACGAGCGACTTGTTGTGAGTATGAATCGATCCAGACAAGAGAGAGAGAGACAACCGTGGACGACGTGCGCACGGTGACATTATCATAGACCGAGAACCCAGACGACCCTCCGGATCTCGTCATTGGCGGTGAGTTCAACATCTCGTCTTGTGCTCCTCTTTCCTCCGACCAAAGATAACAGCGGACACGGTGGTGTTGACGCACGCCCTCCCATCGACGACGCTCGAAATGGAAATGGGTACACGACAAGAAGTGTTGGAGAAGCCGATATCCAAGGCGGACCATTTGCGTATGCTGCAAGACTTGAATGGTAACGTGTGTGAGGTCGTTACGGGGGTGTCGTTGGGTGAGCATGTTTTCGTTTCCCGAGCGGTGTTTTTTTTTACTTATCCCTCGGGTGTTAGTGTATCCGGTTCTCACAGCACCGGGTTATGTGATAAGGTGAACCACTCTTCTTTGCTCTTCGGCTTTCGCTGCCGTTCATTATCAATCGTGTGACAGGGAGATAGGCGAGAGGACGTTGGTCCATTTTGCGGACAATCCTCTCCACATCCTCAAAGCTTATGTCGAAAACGGGGAAGGGTTCGACAGGGCAGGTGGTTTTGCGGTACAGGTAAGGCAGGCGCTCTTGACAGCCTCGCACTAAACCATACCTCAGGGTCTTGGGAGCATTCTCGTTCAAAAAATCGACGGTGACTATAACAACGTCGTTGGATTTCCTGGGGCATCGTTTTTCCAATTCCTAGATACACTTGTGGAGGAAGACGTGGATTTCTTAGAGATATGAATTGTAGTGAGAGCACAGCCACATACGTGACAAATCGGGCAAGTGGCGGCACTGCCGCCTGCGAGTCGCTCGAGTGGGTCCGCAGTGCCAAGTGTGGTGGCCAACAACTACTCTTATACTTATTCTTTCTTCCCTTCATCTTTTACCTACTCCTCGACAACCCTCACCTCCTCGTTCTCTGCATTTCTTGTCTTGGACATCATGTCGGGGTTCGCCGCTCTCATGGCGCTTAGCGCCTCACAGACAAAGGAAGCCCAGGGCGCCGTCCAGACTGCACTCGAGCAGCGTCAACGCAACGAAGCACTCAAACGCAAGAAACAAGAAGAACTAGAACGCAAGGCCCGCGAGGAAGAAGCCAAGCTCCGTCAGAGGCGCTTCGAGGAAGAGAAGCGACAACAAGAGCAGGAGGCCAAGCGGGCCACGGAGGAGGTACGACGAGTTGCCGAACAGACGCGGCGCGAAGAGGAGGCGCGAAATGTGCTGTTGTATGGCCCTAAAAAGGCCAAGCAGCAGGGGCCGAAATGGCCAACGTCGCAGTCCGGGCTCAAGGAGGAAATCAGGAGACGTCGGCTGGCAGGAGAGCTGGTGGACAACGACGTCGACGACGGGTCAGTTGCGATGGCGCTGACGAGGGAGGAGAAACGCCAGCGGAGGATGGAGGCGGAGATGCGCCGAACATACCAGCTCAAGCGGTCGTCGTCAGGGTTCCTCGGCAAGGCCGGTCGACGACTCCCGGGTGGCGCCATCGATGCCCCAGCATCAGCGGGGGGCTCAGACTCGGGTTCTGCGCAGTCGGTCAAGGCCCGGCTCGCTGCGCTCCCCAACACGCTGACCAAGCTCAACGTGATCAAGCGGGACACCAGGACGATCGACGAAATTCTACAGGACAGGGCGAAGGCGAAGAATACGACGCTTGACGGAGACGATGCACGGGACTTCAATGACTGGTTCGGCACGGCCAAGAAGAAGGACCCAGCATCCGTTTCCGCTACACAGTCCAGCGAGGGGCTCAGCACGTCTGCGCCCTCCTCCAGTGCGAATTCGCCGAGACCGGTGGGCACGAGTGAGTGTCCTTTCTTTTCTGCTTTCGACCCGCATCTATCGGTTATGGTACCCAACTGTCATGGTCATGCACAGGGCCTGCGTCGCAGCCACCGGCCAAGTCGCAGACTCCGGCTGGTGGAAAGTCGCAGTCCAAACCTGCGCTGAGTACCAAGACGTCGTCGACGATCCCAAAGCTTTCTTCGGCCGCCAAGCCTTCACGCTCCAGGAGCCCCGTCTCGAAATCACACGCCACCAAATCAGGGTCCGGCGGTGTGCCTCTTCGATCGGGAGGAGGGGTCCCTCCCAGGAAGCGACCCCGTTCTCCGTCGCTCTCGCTCTCACCTCCTCCACCGAAGAGACGGGCGTCTGAACCCGGGAACTCGCTGAGCTCTGAGATATGGAAAATGTTTGGCAAGGACCGGACTTCGTATGTCGCGCGGGACGTGTTTAGTGACGACGAGGACATGGAGGCGGACGCGGATGATTTGATGAAGGAAGAAATGCGAAGGTGAGTCTGATATTCGTTTCGTTCGTTTCCTTGTACGCTTACCCTAACGACCCACCTTCAGTGCCCGGCTTGCGAAGCGCGAAGACGAGATGGCGCTGGAGGAGGAGAAACGACACGAAGACGAGAAGCGGAGGCGAAAGCGCGAGCGCGAGATACGGGAGAGACAGGGCATGTGAACACGCTATGCGCTCGTTGGTGTCTGCCGATCGAAGCTCCACGCATATCCCCCTGCTGAAACTTGCATTGTGCGCGGATGGAGGTTCCTACGGCGTCCCGCACCCAACCTCTACTTTTTGTTCCACGCTAATTCCAAGCCCTGGGTTAGAAAGACTTGGACGGACATCGACTGTCTCTGTCTCTGTTGTTCTTTCTTCTGTTCTTGGATTATCTAGATGCGACCAGGTACCCCAGGAATCGACGCAACTCATATCATCATCGTCATCATCACTCACTACACTTATTATCATGCCCTTTTTTTCGAGGTAGGATTTTTTCGATAGGAAACACGAGACCAACAATAACCTATATATCTATGTTTTCTCTTCACCAGTGTTGTTTTCCTCTTTCGTTTCTTTGCTTTTGCTTTTCTTTGCACCACCACGATTGTATTCGCAACACGAGCGCTAAATGCCGTATTCTCATACTCGCATGCATTTGAGATTCCCCTCACCAATGAATGTTATAACGTTGGACGAAACAAGAACGAACCGGTTTCCTATGGCTGGAACTTTGGAACGCATATAGCGTGCGCGGGGATTCCTAGGGGACGTGTGTGACAGGGCTTGACTCGGACACTCAGTCTACTAATGATATACCGCCCGAACTGCGAGTGTGCATCTATGGTGAGGTATTACGACGTGGAGACCGTCTAGAGGACTGTCAGCCCGTGACCAATACTGCCCGTAAATGCTAAACAGAGGTAGAGAGTAGTCCTCCTACACGCTCGGCCACTGGACGACGAGGTCGAGCACGACTGTCTCTCGGTGCACTCGATGATATTTTCCAACTGTGTGTGTCTTCTGTAATCATCTCTGAAGAACCTGGGCGTAGCAATGAAGAACTGAGAGTCGTGAGGTCATTGTCCAAGGTGTCAGAAAAGGTCGGAGGGTAGATAATCGGAGATCGTAGAACTCGATGTCCATCTGCTCGGCTTCGTGCCATGCTGCGAGTCGGTCCTCGAGAGTCTGCACTCTGGAGAGGGTGCGTGTCGCGAGCTCCTGCACCTGTCGTTCGTGCGCCTTGTTTACTGAGGGCGATTTCGTGTGCCAAAGCCAAGTGCTGATCAATCTGGGGATGGAGAGGAGGGCGTCGCAAGTTGCAATGCGAAGAGGCGAGCAGGGTGACACGAAGCCGAGAAATAGAATTGGTGTGGTGGTGCGACGGACACCTGTGCCACATCGAATCTTTACCCCACCATGGTCATGGATATCGATAACAATTATGATAGGCCTCTTGACTTCCTGCAAGCACTGGCTGACATGCATAGTTGAGTTCTGTATTTTACTGAGGAATGCCAACAATTCGGGGTAATGCTTACATAATTAGTGTAGTTAAATTTCTCGAACAGGGATGCGTGTGACAGGGCTTGACTCGGACAGTTCTGCTTCAAAGGCTGATGGTATACCACCCGAACTTTCCGCCAAGTCTCTCTATCACGCCAACCGCTGGCCCTAAAACACGAAAATATGCTTTGGGAGGCGTCTGCAGAGAAGCCTTTGGGGTAGAGGCACAACAAGACGCGATCTCTGGATACGGCATCGCTGGCAAGGTCTGGTGAATACCATTGTCCTCTTCCTCCAAGAACCACACCAACCCCACCTCGGCACGCGCACTGTACAGGGAAACTGCGTACACGCTGTGCGCCTACATCGACTCCGCAAAGGAACTAGATTTCGACCCTCCGTTTGCGGATGACCTACGCGTGCCGCTCGGCACTATCGAGCTGGGATCGGGGACGGGAGTTGTTGCAGCAAGCGTCGCGAACGTCATACGGAGCGTGGACCTACTACCAGGCGGTTTTGTGATCGCCACGGACCTCCCAGACGTTTGTCCACTCTTGGAGCACAATCTCTCGAAAGAGGTCGATCTTTCTCAGTCAGACGACGCGTCGGTCTTCGTGAGGCCGCTTGCATGGGGCAATCTCGACCATGCCATTTCCATCGCTAATGAATTTGGCTTCAACGGTGGCCCGACTGCCGCTCCCCGGCGACGTCTAACGCACATCATCTGCAGCGATCTCGCAAGTACCTTCGTTCATTTCAATTCGCCGGGGCGCTCATCTCTGTGCGATCTGCAGGTGTATTTTCCCAAGCTCTTCGGCCCACTTCTTCGGACGCTCATACACCTCACCTCACCGTACTGCGTCGGATCTTCGGAACCACTCGCCAAGATCGTCATATCCTACCAGATCCGCAGTCTTTCGAAAGAGACGCCCTTCTGGTCAGCGTTCGGTCTCTGGTTCTCATTCCACCCTGTCTTGGTGCGCCGCCGAGTCAGGACTCTTGAAAGCGAAAGCGGACTTCTTCTAGAGGTCGAATCGGATGACTCGGGGTCTTGGAGACAGTTTGGAGCAGATGAAGACACCGATCGGACATTCGTCTTTGCAGCGTACCGTCGCCCAGAGTCGATCACATGGCAGCTTCCCGAAACTGATCAAGAGCTGATGGACGGTGTAGGTGTTCGGGACACGACAGCAAAAAAAGGAGACGACACGTTTGAAACGATGCTTTTCATGGCCATGGGTACGGACAATACAAACGAATGAAACAGTGTTTATACGTCGATCCTAAGTCTTCACCACGACATGCCTCCTCCTCCTCCGTGATGGTAGAATCGTTGATTACCGTTCTCTAAGAGCCCGACTGATTGGTTGTAGTCTGCACCCTGCTCTTGGACATACTCTGGAGGCGCGTGCGAGCGTACTGGAATACCTGCCGCAGGGAAGTTGACGATCACCACCTTTTGCCTGAGCAAGGGCCCGGGTGTGCTCTTCGGGGAAGTAACAGCGAAACCAGTCACTTCAAACGGCTGGAGATCCATGCGGTACTGTATTGATGTGTTAATCACAGCGATATAAACTACAGGGTTCGATAACGCACGCTAATGGTGAATCTGGGGAACAGGGTACTCGGTTTGAGGCTCTTTTTCACGTCTACTTCACCTTGTAGGACGCGTTTTCCTTGGGCGCCGTGGTTCTCGGGCGGCCAGAATACCGCGCGTGCGACGTTCTCGAAGAAGCAGTTGTCTGTCCGATGGTCGGTGTCGCTGGTAGCGTCGGAACCCGTGGCCAAGGAACGAACAAGGAGAAGTTTGATCGCGTTGGGGCTTGAGAGGAGGTCAAGCGCTTGTTCGTCGCTTCCCGTAAGGGTGAACCAGAGAGGTATGGCTGTTCCTCTGCCGTAGGTAAGCTTCGAAGTAGTCAGCTCGGCCGTCGCATCTAGAGAACTGGAATATGCCTACAGGTTTCGCAAGCGCCAACTGTGCAAGCGATGTCAGTGCTGTCCTTCTGTCAGTCCGTCGGAGGGATGGTCACTCACGCTGAGCGTCACTTCTGCACTGTGTGAATCGAACATCTTTCCTTGGATTACCAAGGGAGGGAGTGTGTGCCAACCATCAGGATCACCTAAGTACATAGAATTAATATATGATAGAATCAAGTGTTTCAGATGAAATACCTTCGGGTCCAACAAGAGGGAGGTTTTCCTTGTAGGCTTTCTGAAGCATGGGAGATGGTGGCTCTGGCCGCGTCACGGGGACATAGGCAAAAGTAGTCACCAAACTATGTATACATTTCTCAGTGGATTAAGAAAAACAAGCGAGACAAGATTCGTACGTCTGATTGACTTTGAGCATCCCGCGTTTGACCGTCACAATGAGCTTGTAATCGACATATCCCGTGCTGGCTCGCTCGGAAAACGAAGGGGGAAGAGAAAAAGAGTTCTTGGTTTTCTGGTCTTGCAGTTCGACCTCCGAGGGCAGTGTAATGGAGAAGGGCCAGGAATACTTCCCCTTGGCAAATTTGGCCACTTTCGAGCCGTCAGGTAAGACCATGGAAGGAGTCCATAGATTAGTTTCAGCATTGATGAACAGTTGTTCCTCTTGGCCAACGAAGGTCGTCCCGGCTGTGATCTAGTGCAATCATGAGAAGAGTATAGTGAAAATTGCGTAATAATTCACCTTGATAGAGATGCCTTTGATCGACTCGGACTTGACCACATCGAAGTCGACTTGGCCAGAGATGACTTCGCCCTCGTAGAAGACGGGAAGGGAATTAGGCGCGGACGCTCGGCTGTTCACTGTGAGCGTGAGCCATTTGAGTCCCTTTGCATCTTCAAGCGATACCGATTTCTGTGAGCGTGCAGTCGAGGCTGCCGTTGTAACAGAGGAATTAGCTTCGGAATATCCAGGCAACTCGGAGTCCATGATACAGCTCTGAGGTAGTGAGAAAATTCTTCCGACACCAACGACTGCGGTGGTGGGATAGATATGTATATCCGTCTCGGTGGCCCATCAGCATCATGTGGACATGGGACAAACTTGAAGTTGTGGCTCAAAGGTTGTGTCCCCTTTTGGAAGGTACCAATCTGCTCGATCCGTACTAATCACCGCTTCTCCATGTCCTTCAGATAGCGGTCCCGATCGATACCACTCTCTACAACGGCAGGTTGGGCGAGCGGTGTATTTTCGCGTCGAGCACTGGCCATAGCGACTCGATGGATCAAGTTGAAGGTCGTGAGGTAGGATTATAAAGTTTTTTAGGCACGGGTTTGCCAAATTTACCCACTCGACCCAGGCTACTAGCGGGCAAGGCTATAAAATCCAACGATCTTCCCGAAGAGATTAAAAAGGAATTAGAGTACTTGGAAGTAACCCAAACGGCGTGCGCTCTCTTGTCTTCAAGGTTGCGTGCAAATTGGCCGTGACAACCTGTGGATAGAAACTTGAAAAGCTGCCACCTCGCACCGTCGAAGGATCATGTTGTCTATATCCCAGAAACCCGGTTACACATGACACGCATAACTTTAACGCTGCTCTTGTGAAGCCCGCCTCTTCATATTTACATTGATCGACGTGCCGGCAGGCGAGTTGATCCGTTTGTCTACTGAACACCCTTCCAAGGGTACATATTCGATATACCAATTTATGCCTTTCGCTCGTTCTAATGGCACATTTGCATTAGGGTTAAATTGGAGCCCAACTCATGGATTGCGTTGGAATGGCATCGTCTCGATAAGAGACGTATGTCAACCAAGCTCTCTTGCGAGGTAATAGTTACACTAGCTGCATTTCTCATCAAACCTTTGGTGAGTTCTCCGTCAACTCCTGTTAAGGTTTCCTCACTTACCACGGCCCGGGGGGCGCGGGTAGAGGGGACGCGGTAGAGGGGGACCGGGTGGACCGTATATTGTGCTGCCGCCGATGGCGTCGTGGTGGTGGCGGAAGTACTGATTTACTGTTGATGGGTTGATTTGAATACGATGTGGGTGTATTGAGGGATGTCTGTCATATTGTAGGTACATGCTATCCTGGGTGTATTAGCGTCTCCTCTGGAAAACTCAGCTGTCACCACGGCGGATCCTGGACTGGACTGGACCGATGATCTTTGACACTTTTCTTCCGCCTTGTTCTTGTTAGAACTTGAATGATCACATTCGATCAATCTCAGCAGCCTCCGTTCGAGCCAACGCCACTGTCAAGCACAGCCGATGAAAATGACGATGCTGATCATTGCGCCCTGCGACGGAGTTGCACGCGACGAGATTGCGTATACGGGAAACGTCATATTATTTGCAAAATGGACATGCAATGGGAAGAAAGTACTTCCAGACTGCGGATGGCAGGCTCAGGCCCGATCAGAAGTAGATCCGAATGTTGTGACTATGAAGGGGAAACTGATGACGGAGATGGCAGAGCCCTCAGATCACCTGGTATAGCAGCCAATCAGATACGCGCCGCCCGTCATCCACTGATCACCGCGGTGATTTGGATCCTCCCAAAAATGTTGCGATTATTGGTGAGCGTATACCTGTAAGAATTGTTCAAGAGACTTAGAGGGCACATGCACAAAAATGAAAGCACGGCGGTTTACCCGATAAAGGGAGCAACAATGTGCAATACGTGAAAGGCAAACCTATGAGCAAAACTGTTTCTCAAACGCAGCAAAGACGGAGGTAGTAAAACCTAGCGATGTCGATCTCTGATTAATGGTTCGATCAATCATTTAGTGAGCATCAATCACTATCAAGGATGAGCGTGATGCTGCCTGCGACACGTATGTGACCGATTTCCTGAAAAAAAGAACATGTTCGGAAAAGAATTCGTACTAGGTGAGTACAATGGACACCGACATGTGGCGCAAAGGAATAACATGCACAATTGATGCAGCACGCATTCCCATGAAGTTGGCAACAGGACCAGACATGGACTGACGGACGTTACGGGGACGTAATTGTGTGCCAGTGGTCAATTAATATTGTTTATTCAGCAAGCACAGAGAACACTGCATGGATGCTTACTCGCTACCAAGAGGAGATCACTGTTGCATTGATGATATCCAGGAACTGTACCTCGTGTAGGGCTCGCAGAAAATACTGTCTTGCCTGCAGAAAATTATTTGAGCTTTAGCCTTCAAACCAACCCACAAGGTTCCGTGGACAAATCCCGGGTCGCAGTTACTATCGATGCAGTATACTTTGCGCTTCAAGATACTATCATGGCCAGTTAATTATTCAGTATGATATATAGCAAACAAAATAATTGATACCTTGGATATATCAATACCAAAGAGTGCAATCTTGCGCTAATAAAAATGTCTTATCAGAATGCCGTAGAGGGGGCACCAATTTGTCTCTCGCGAGTGTTCAGCCATGCTGATGAGCCGATCGCACACAATATGTCAGCGCGATCCGCGACACATTTTTACAAGAGCACTCAACGCAAACAGAAACAGGATTCCAGCGATGGTTAGAACATCAAGGCGAGAAGAACATCTAGATTACATAAACAACTTCGGAGGGTCAATATTTATATGTATTATTTTTTTCCGACGGTGCGATGCCAATGTGACCTGAGTAAACCCCAAGAAAAACGCAACACCCACCCCGAAAAATCTATTACACCCAGCGAAATCCTAAAAGTATTCTTATTCATCCAACTCCTGAACATATAGCTCATCTCTGGCGGGGTCACTCTAGCCCGCTGTGCACCTCATGGACAATCCTCAGCATTATCAACCACTCTCACACGCGCTTAACCCGCCAATAGTCCAGCCCCAATACGAAGAAGAAGAGGAAGGTGAGGACGAAGGCGCTGTCGAGGAACAACTCGAAAGAGAGGACGATGATGTTGACGAGTATGTGCCCTGCTTTCGCATTCACATCGTTGGAGAAATGACTCTTCATCGTGTCCTCTTTGTCGACAAAACAGATCAAACCGTACGTCTCAGCGGACATCCAGCGC
The DNA here is from genome assembly GCA_038091575.1 of Leccinum subgranulosum. Classification (NCBI taxonomy): domain Eukaryota; kingdom Fungi; phylum Basidiomycota; class Agaricomycetes; order Boletales; family Boletaceae; genus Leccinum; species Leccinum subgranulosum. The sequence goes on from JBBPOS010000158.1 coordinate 23,578, forward strand.
GAGCGGCACAGGTAAGCAGCGCGCCGACCTTGTATCGTCTTCCGCTCCACCGCAAGCATCCGGCCCGCCGACGTCTGAAGATGGTGAGCGCAAACGCCGTCCTGGCCGTCCTCGCGGCTCGAAGAACAGGCGCATCCGCGGTTCCGGCGTCGAAAGAGATCCGTCTACCGTGGATAACGCGAACCCCAAACACCCTACTTCCACACATGGATTTTATCAATACTCTGCTCCCCCAGTACCGGGGGAGGTGCATCCACACAACCAACAATATTATGAATTTCAATGGCGTGTTCTCAATCTGTGTGCTGAGTTCTATGGTGCTGCCGAAGAGCTCATCGTGAGTTCAACTCCAATGGAGATTACGCTTGGAGGTGGTGCTGACACTTTGTTTTCATCTAGAAAGCTACGCCTTCACTGGTGATTGCCCAGTGTTATCAAATGGGACCGGGTGTCAAAGTTGACCCCCTGACGATGCTCGGAGAGGCTAAGCGAATTTGTGATACTCTCGTAAACACTTCCTTAACTATAGTGGCGATGCGCCTGAATAATTTGTCTTTGTGCAGCTTGCTTCACCTTCTCGACTGATTGCACACCCTCCTCCCCCACCGTACCCATTCATTCCGGGGTATACTCATCTAGCACCTCAAGCTACTCATCAACCGGTGCAGCCCACTCCACCCCCTTCGACGAATGGAAAACTTCCATCGACCACGCAGCCAGCGGCCTCTGTGATATCAAATCCACAATCGTTTGTGATGTCCTTGGGACATCAGCACTCGACGCCACCGCAGTATGTTCCGGGAATGTTTAGCGCTCCCGCATACCCTACTGCTCCATACTATGGCTACAGTGGATATAGTGGATACTACCCTACTGCGCCAGCTGCGCAACCTGGGCCCAGTACTCCTACGGTTTCCAATTTGACCGCAACTTTAATTCCGGGCAGCGCTGGAAACCAGGGTGCTTGGTCTGATGAGGAAACCGAAAAGCTGAAAAAGCTAGCCGAGGAACATCGAAATGCTAACGGGGAGATAGCATGGGATGCATTGTGTGAAAAGTGGGGCAACTCACGAACGAGGTAAGGTATTTTCTTGCGTCCCAAGCATTGGCTGACTGGCTACAAGGCACCAAATCCTCATCAAAGCGACTTCGCTTGGTCTCAAGGAGTCATCTTCTAGGGGCACAAAGCGCCGGCGGGACACAGAGAGTCAGGCCTCTTCTGACCGTCCACCACCTAACGCACCGACGCCGGGCACTGAGAATCCGATACTCACGCCTACACTTACATCGGCCCCACCCCCATCGCAGGCTGTTCCACCGAATTCTACTCAACCATCTGCTTCCCCTGCTCCCTCCACGCCCGCCACCTCTACCCAACCATCCCCTGCCATCCGTCATGCCCAGACAGCACAGGCCCCTGCGTCGCGCAATTTCCCATATCCCATGCCCACCGTTGCGGCAGCCACTTCGCCCGTTATCTCGACTACCACTCCACAACAGTCGCAAGAGAGGACTGGGAGCACATATTATCGGCGACCTCTAGCCGGATCTGTATCGAAGCCTCCTGCGCATGCGCAAGGCGTCACGACCCATCAGTATATGTATCAACCTAATGGACGGAGGGAAAATTAGGTTTGTTCGACCATTTGCAACTTGTTTTGAAGACGTTTGTGGCATTATAGACACTCTAGGCTGTTTAGTTCTCTGCCGGGTTGTACTGCTTTCGAAATTTATGTTGCCTTGGGATGATATTCTTTGCGTGACGTTGGTCACACTTTACAAATAATAAATGTTATTTAGGGGTTTGTTTGGCGTCGTCCTCTGGAACAAATAACCGACCTTGCTGTGCCGCCCGTTGCTAAAACAAGGAATGCCAGCACAGCCACTTTTCCAGTGGCCGGGTGATTCATTCAAAGTCACACTCAACTTCAACGCTCAAACGACTTCTTCTTGTCTTCTTACCATCACCACAACAGTGACGAACATTCGCACATTCCGTTCCTTCAAACCAGTGCTACATACGCGGCCATGTTCTCGAGTTCGACGGCGACGGGCAGCCGCACACTGGCTACAAATGCTCTCAGGAACGCTGGACTCATTGACAAAGACGAGCGCATGAAAGACGTCTCTTCAGACAGACCCGGCGGTCGCAAGGGCGTTTCAAAGTTCCGCTCACACCGCCCTCGTCCGATCGATACCTTCAAAGACCACCACCAAGGTCCATCCAAGGCTTCAATGGTAAATACAAGACCTTTCCTCTTTCAACGTTTCGCTCTGCATGTTCATCATATCATTTTATGACGTCACATTACCGCCTCATTTACTTTGGTGTATAAACTTTCTCTGCTTGCGTTGATGGTTTCACCCTCACTCTTTCGCTATGCTCATATGCTCCCGCTTGCTTCGTTCGTACCCTTGCAATCTCCTATTCTCCACTTTTTTTTAATCCGTGAACACCGCGCTCACCCTTGCCGTCCATTCACTCCCACCGCCGCTCCTTGAACTCGCATCTGCCATGGATATGTGGCATTGGATCTCGCTGCGCGGGCACAGTCACCCATGGAGGGTATTTCGATCCGTGGCGCTTCGAGCGTGAGGAATCCGACGGTGGGACGACTTCGCAGGAATGCGGTCGCGACCACTTCAATGACAAGCAATGGAAGAGTATCGACGACGGTGGGAGTGAAGACGATAGACGTGTGGAGACATTTCGTGCAGAAGAGGTGGAATCCGGATGCGCAGTTTTTGAACCTCGAGGTGAGTGGCACGGTCCGGCGTGTGGTCACCGCCGTGATGAGCGGGAGCCTGAACTGAAAGTTGGTTTTCGTTGCTCGGTAGTCTATGATGGACGACCCGGAGCTCAGGAAACATGGGCTGTTGCCTCCCGGTGCACCTGGGTCGTCTGTCAGGGAAGCTTCAGTCATTTTCAAGCTCGCGTCGAATCTCAAGCCACCTGTGAGTTTCAGTCTTTGATGCAGAGCCTTGATGGTTGATCATCATCAGGTTCATACGATCTCCTTGGCCAACAACAAGATAGCTTCTGGTCAACTATTATCGACTCTCGCGCACTACTTACCAAAGGTTGCCAACTTGTCATTGCTAAATAATGATCTCAAAGTCTGGCGGGACATCGACTACTTGTCTGGGAGGAAGGGCAAGCTGGAACACCTTCGGGAGTTGATTCTGATTGGAAACCCGCTGAGGGAGCTCGAGATTAAGAACGGGAGAGGTGACAAGTACAAGAGGTAAGCTCTGGGTAGCGACCAATTCGGCTCGTTTCTCAGCCCGCCGTCAGCGACATGGCTCGTCGATTCCCTTCTCTGGTCATGCTGGATCAGGAAGCCATCGCAACAATCGGATTCGATGCCCCTGGGCCTTCATCGGCTCCAGCAACAGAGAAGCGTCCGACTGCTACTTCTTTTCCTTTCGATATGAAGCCCTCATTTATTACGGGTGTTGAAAACGGCATCATCAGTAACTTCCTTTCACGGTGAGTGACACTCCCACTCTATTCTCGATTTTTTATTTGATTTTATTTGTCTGCCGTAGTTTTTTCCCGTTATTCGATAATCAACGGGCTGCGCTCTTGGACGCTTATCATCCGTCTGCAACGTTCTCGTTTTCGGTCAACACTACTATTCCTGCTCGAGCTCGGATTCAAGGGTTACACTCGCAGTTACCGAATCAACGGAAACTGGACTGGTCGGTCTGGCTGGATGGTGGATCAAGGAACTTGAATCGGCTTGGCGGAGGGGGTTCAGACAAGGCGTTCCACAGCCTACATCTTGGGAGCGAAGCTGCTGTTCGTGCAATGTCCGCTCTTCCGAAAACCCAGCACGAGATATCGGGTTCTCCGGAGAAGTTTTGCATTGACGCTTGGCCCGTTGGGCAAGGCGATGACCTGAAGTTATTTATTTCGCTCCACGGACAATTCACTGAAGGTATGTTTACTTCACGGCTGCCGGATATCTCCGAGAAAGACCCTAATCGCGGCCGAGTATCATTACGTGAAATCGCGATTTTATGTATCTGACGTTATTGTGCCTGTAGAGCCTTCTCAAGGCATCCGATCGTTTGACAGGGCGTTCGTTCTCACTCCCGCCCCGCCTGGTTCTCGGTTCGTCTAAGCTTTGTATAACTTTGGAGTACTACTAAATTGATGTTGTTATCGCAGAGCAAGATTAAACGGCTGGGACGTGATGATACTGTCTGACCAATTGTGTATCCGAGCGTACTCTAGTCACGAGGCTTGGAAGCCTGGACCGATGAGGGTGCAAGCGGGAGACCCATTACCAACGCAGCAGCCACCTACGTCAGCGCCGCCACCACAAGCGCTGCAAAATGCCTTGACCGGTTTTGTGAGTGTTACCAAGGATGTGGCGTACTGCCTGTGCTGACTTGTTTTGCGGCTATCTCCGGGGGGACAGGCGGAGCCTCAGCGTGGGCTGATTATGCAGGTCTGCCAGCAAACTGGGTTAAATGTGCAATTTGCTGTTGACTGCCTGCAAAATAACGCGTGGGATTTTGACAGGGCTATCGCCAACTTTGAACAGGTGAAGGTTAGTGGGCGTTGCGGTGCTCGCGGGCTGACGACGTCGTACTTACGTATCCTTAAAGGGCGCGCTGTCACGAGACGCATTTCTGTAACGAGCTGCCGGTTCACACAGCATAAATTGATTACGACTTGACACTCGACCGTCGTCTGTTCGTTTTATGACGGACAGCTGAGATCCCGAGCCTGGGGGACTGCCCGTCGATATAGTCTGAGCCACACGTTAATGTATTCCACGTATATCATATCATAACACAACCCCGATCATTTCGTTCTGCACCTCGATTGAAGTTGCGATATTGGCATCGATGAGTATCGGATACGTATGGACCTAATATCTGGGACAGGCCGCATCAGACAGTACTACTCGGCGCTAACCTTAACGCTGTGGCAATTTCCCAGTCTAATACTAAAGGGGAATGGTGTGGTGCAAAGGGTCGCGGTGAAACTGACTTTTTAGCTGAGGGCTCGTTGTCGAGGACATTTCCCGAGGGTCAATAAGTTTGAATGAGGGTGGCAAACAATGTCGGGAATGTGCTGGGCATTGTCGAGCACGGCGGGCCCCGGGCGTGTTTGGGGTGTAAGTTTGGCTTGCGAATTGTTTTGGAAGCTGTTACGCGGCTGCCTCGAGGCTGTAACGAGACCTTCTCCGCATTATCCAAGTATGTATACAAGGACGAGACGAACTTCCTTCCCCCAGATATTTCAGATTTACTATATCTACCCGCTCTACTTCCCCCCACACCACACCTTCTTACCCCCTTCCCCCTCTCACCTTCTCCCGCAACTCCCCTCACGAATCACGACCCGCAATGAGTCGCCCACACCGCTCCTTTGAAAATTTCGCGCTCCTCCAGGCTGCATCCGAAGGCAACGCCGCCGCCGTCCACAGCGCCCTCCAAGACGGCGCCGACATCAACGCTACCGACACATCGGGACGCACAGTCCTCACCTGCGCGCTCACAGCCGACAGGTACCCTCCTGTCTGTTTACCGCCTCCTCCACGCTCATCATATCTGTAAGATGGGAGACTGTAGACGCGTCCGACGCGTCATTCATGTCTCAGGACCGCCTCGACGTCATCCGAATCGCCGCCTCGCACCCCGACATTTCCTTGTTTACTCTCAACGCGCCTCAAGACTCTATCAACGATGTGACGCCCCTCGGCATGGCTGCATGGCTCGACTTGCCCCAAGTCGTCCACCTTTTGCTCGAGTGCAGCGCTAGCGCTGTCTCTGTAGACGGCATGGATACCGATGGCGCGACGCCACTGATGTGTGCGTCAGACTGTGCTTCCTGGCTTTTGGTCTTCTGACACGCGTTCCATTCGATTTTCTAGACGCTGCGCGTGACTGCAGAATGGAAGTCGTTCAACAATTGGTGAGTGGGTGCGATGTGGCGCTTCGCCCGCCCGCCTATTCTGATTATGCGCTCTCTACCTTCAACAAAAAATACAGCTATCGCACGGTGCCCGGCCTGATCTAAGGGACCGAAATCATCGCTCTTCAATACAATTCGCGTCGCCCCATCCGGCCGTTCTATGGGCGTGTGAGCTTGCATTGCGGTCCAGCCGCTGGCGCGATTACAAGGTACCCTTTTTTCTTCTTTCTTGAGGCAGTACGTTCGTGTCTGATGAGAAGCGACCGTGGGGCGTGTTATAGAACGGCAATAAGGAAGCGTTATGCGAGCCTTCCTGCGTCGATCTCGCCCAACTATCTCCGTGTACATCTCCTCTGCCGACACCTTTCCTGCCGCCTGCGACCGCTTTCGTTCCTGAAACACTCTCTCACATCACCGACTCGGTTGTAAATGCTGTACTAACCGCCGATCTTCCATCCATATACGCATTGTTGTTTTCACTACAGTCATTCGAACCCTCCCCATTGGAAAACGGCCCCATTCTTGTAAATATACCGGATACTGAAGGATGGAGCGCCATCCATTACTGCGTCTCTGTACCAAACCCATCTATCGAAATCCTCGACGCACTCTATCGCGCTGGCGCAGACGTCAGTCTGTTTACGAACTTGGAACACTATACACCCCTTCATTGCCTCGCTCGGCTCGGACGCGCCACCGAGGTCTCCAACTCCGCACAGCTTCTGTACCAACTCGCTGTACATCTGATTCGCGATCTCCATGCACCCATGTCTGCCCGCGATCGAAACGAAGAGACTTGTATCCATGTAGCCGCCGAGCACGGCGAATGTATCGATGTGTTGTATGCTTTTATAGATTGTGACCTGACGGGGTCCTACCGGAATTTACGCAATTCACGAGGGTGAGTTGTCCGTCGTCGTTATCCAGTCTGCTGTATCTGATCAATTTTGATAGACTCACCGCTTTAGAGGTTGCAAAACCACATTTTCGTGTAGCATTCATGACTGAAGGACAATCCCACCGTCCTCAGTCGTCCCTGTCCGACCGTACTATCCGCCCAAAAACTGCTACATCTCTTTCATCCATTACGTCATTCACGAACTGGGTGTCTTCTATCACTCCCCCTTCACCCCACGAATCCCAGGGACCCGCAAGCCGCCTTCCGCCCGATTTTGACATCACTACGACCTCTGAACAATTATTGGACAATTTCCAATTTCTCTCCACCGAAGGACAGTTTGTGCGGGACGCTGCGGAGGTCGAAAAACTTGTGTCCGTCGTAAAAGAAACCTCTCAGATGGGCGGCGATGTCATGGCATACTTCCGTGGTCAAATTGACGATGCTGCCAAGGAGCTGCGCAGCACTCGCGAGACCCTTAATTCCGTCGATCGTCAGTGGAATCAGGTTTCGCAAGAGACCGAGGAGCAGCTGTCTGCGAACGATCCCACCCATTCACGCTTGGCTCACTCGACGTACAAACGCGGATCTCCCCGAGGTTCTGAAGACTCGCAGCTGACGGCCGTGGATACGAGCGCGCCCGAGCCCAAGGACGAGAAAGCGAAGACGTACGCGGACGCTGCCATTTCCACGGACGCCGTCTCTCTAACGCTTGAAACCATATCTCCGTCTGGCGTGCGAACTGTTCCATGGCCCGAATGGCTTGACAGCTTCATTCTTGGTGCGGACTCGTCGACGTATAAGGCACATCTCGCGAACTTGATCGAGATAGAGCGGGAGCTTTTCTCGCGGGACTGCGCGAACTCGATTGAGGAAAAACCATCTTCCATGGATCGCAAGCTGAAAGCGCTCTTGAGAGGGTGCAAGTTGTATTCCAAAAGCGAGAAGAGCGGCACCTCGAAGCTCAAGGCGTGGTGGAAAAAGAAGCCCGTTGCAGGCAAGCCGCTTCGGCTTGAGCTTCGCTACGACCTCGACGATCCCCATTGCGCAGTTGGACGGCAGGTGAAGCAAGATCCCGAGCAGCAGCCCGCTATCACCATCACGGACACGGACGGCGTTACATGCCATTCACGACATCCCTCCGCCTCTTCTGCCTCCGACCCGGCGCTGTCTGACAATAAGGCTAATCCTATTCAGGTAGTCTTGTCTGCCGCGAGCCGCGACTTGTCCGCCATCGATGAATGTTTGCATGCGGTAATTACTTTCCTTTGTAGTTGCCTGATTTGGGTACTGATATCGCGTTTTTGTCTAAGGTTGACCACCTGATCTCCACCGCGAACCACTTTATTTCGCGAACCGAGCGCATCATTAATCGGACGCTCAAGGTGAGTTGAGCGGTCCAACAACGTCAGCCAGTCATGGCGCTGCATACTAATTAATTCCCCATTTTAGGTTCGCGAAGCTATGGTGGACAACCTCCGTTGTCGGTATCCGCCCGCGGACGACCCATTCGCCTTTGATAAGTCGAAGGCTCAGAAGGCAATGATGATGTCAATGGGTCCACATGCCCGTCATGCCCATGCGGTTTCTGCGGCCAGTAACATTCTGGGCCGCTCCCCGCTTTCGCCATCGTCTGGATTGTTTTACCTGTCACCTTCGGACAACCACAGCAACAGCAGTGCGAGCTCTTCGCCTTCATCTTCTGCGCGGTCTTCTCTGGTCTCCCTTGTCACGACTTTGCGAGACGAAGAAGATGAGGATACGAAAGCGCTGCGTCGGTTGATTTTGCGCAAGATCAGTGCACACATCGACGGCGCGTACGACGAGGTCGATCGGGCGAATACGTGGCTCTGCGTTGTCCGAACTGTTCTTCGGGATCTGTCGACAAAATTGACATCGTCCTCAATGATCGTGTCATGACCCTTTAACGGCTGCGTCATGAGCAATAAGTCGACGACCAAAAATTCAAAAGAGAGAGAGCGAGATGCCAGACGAAGGTGTACATTATTCTGTATGTATATCATTTTGTTTTCCTTTGTTTTCTTCGTTGTTTCTTTTTCCTTTCATTTTCGTGTTATCTTTTTTGTTACATACCTTATGTTTCTATTTCATTGTGTGTTTTTTTTTTGCCATCATCTTTGGACGTTGCACAGAACGCCGTCAGCAGTCGAATTTTCGTCGTTCTACAAAATTCCCGCTTCTCTTGTTTATATTTTGGGCCCTTTCGAACATCATAAGATTCTGTATATAATATCCCTGCACGTACATGGCCATGAACTCCCGGACCCTCCATCTCATCATCTATACAGACGATCTAGACACAAATGCATCTATTCCACACTCTGGCTCTCTTGTACTTGGTGCCGCGTGTGCCCGCTGCCCTCCGCCCTTGGTCGCTTCCTGTTTCACATCGAATTAGGAACTAGACGCTGGTGAACCATTGTGCCGCAGTGCCAAATCCCTTGAAAGCCTGGGCCTCGGAAGTTGAGTCGGAACCCTCGTCTGCGGAATTAAATGTCTTCGTTCTTGTTTTCGGTTTTCTCTCTGGTGGTCCGGGTGTACATTTTGACAGTTCTCCTTGGTAACAGTTTGCGCCAGTCCTAAACGGATGAAATCTTGAAATCTTGGAGCGGCAGCGCCACGCCGCCTTCGTGCAATTTTTTTTTTGGTGTAACAACTTACTTACCTAAGCCGTAAAACACCAAACTTTAACTAGGTTCATGCTTCTTGCAAGCCTTGACTCCATCTGGGAAAGAAGCATTGGCGAGCGAGCGACTCACTCAGCCTGAGGTCGTGTCGCTGGCCGGTATAAGCAAAGGATACTACTGTAAAACCCAGAGAATAAAAAGGATAGATGACGATTCGAGATAGTGAGTGCCAGGGTCGACGTCGTCAGATGCTATCTCCCTTTCGTGCTAGCCTGCCGTCGCGGCTTGAGGTAACATCTCGGGTGGTGTATGTATATATTTTAGGTTAGTTCAACGGGGTGTTTGTCTTGTATAATTAACCCGCGTAGGGAAGTCTCGGCCTTGACCGGAACCATGCATGATATGTAAGTTGTCACCTTGTAGGAACGTTGTCCGACGAGTCGCTCTCGCAGTCGGTGGAGCCAAGGTCTCTCGGATTGGCACCGAACTTCGCGTGAATGGCTAGGAGCCGTCGGCTGGGCGGTCTGGCATGTCCAATGTGACCGGTCCACTGGCTCAGGTTTCGTGCGGCGTTTGCCGTTTACTATCTTTTGCCATTACATACTGTCATATAAATTTATGGCTTTGAACTTTGAGACCCTCGGTGAATTTTTGATAGTCTCGCAGCGCTGGTCCTGGTCAACGTTCAAGAACGCCACGAAGTTTTAACAGCCTGGGTCCTGAACACGAAAAATGGCTATTGCTTGTTGTCAATAAATGACATGAGCCGCATGAGGAGACAAAAAAGTGACACCTGCTGCGTACCATGATGGTTCTAGAAAAGTCTAGAGGTAAGTAAGTACTTATCTGACAGCTGGTGAACCTGAGCCTGTCAAACTTGTTCGTACAGTTTGCGTACAGTCAGTACATACTCATGTGCCAATATTTGTTCATTGGACGGCGGGATGATCCACCGGCCCGGCATGCGACGTCACCCGGCTCGCGCTCGCACGCCGTCCCGAGCCTCAATTTGCTCGGTGTTCAAATGTTCACGGTCCTGCAGGGTCAGAGGAAGCTCCAAAATATGTACTTAGGTTCAACTGGCAACTTGAAGTTCCTCGGTCCGGGACTCGAAAACCTCGGGCTTCTTTCAATCAAGTCGGCGCGCCCGCAGATAGGCTTGTGGTGACAGTGGCGGTGGACACTAGACCATACTGGTGATAGTAGCATCGTGCATAGTACGCCGGGACCGCTGAAAGCTATATCATGATAAGTTACCTCCCGCTCGGCTCGGGATTGAAGGTGCGGCGGGGCGTTTCATGGAAGGCGACTAGTTCGTATTCATACCCGCAACGTCGCTGGAACGTTGATGGGCCACGCGGTATACCTCGGACCCGTCAAATTGTTACCGGAACGGTACCAAGTTAGCGGGCATAGTACGCAGGTGGGGATTCAGAGCGTGGACACGGTGGAGCCTCTCGCTCCCGCCACCGGAGAGGGCCGAGGGAAAAGGGCGTTGCTTCAAAGCCTTGGCCCCGATCGTCGTCACGGTTCCCATCGGAGGTGATCATTGTACATGATCAGTGACGAGACCCATCTGATAAAAATCGATGCAATCCAGATCCAGGTAACCACCATATTTCCCGTTTCCCACAAGGGACGCATTCGGATATGGAGGGCGAAAAAATCGCGTGTGCATGCATGCAGCGACAACGTGTTGCTACTTTAGGTTGGTGCTAGCGAGTACAACTGGAACACATCATCGTTCCGACCGTCGTGCGCACTCGGCATGTGGGGTTCAGAAGCTTGGCACGCCGCCACCGTATCTGCGAACACTGGACGATCAGCAGCTGGCGTAAAAAAAGCTTTCGGTCATATTGTAAGTGTTGGTCGCCGGTTTGTGTGTTGGTTGATTCGAGAAGACACCTCCGGGTTATCCGAGTTGAGGAAGCGGGGATAACTTGATCCGTAAATATTCCTCCTAGGATCGACGCCAGATGCACGAAAGTCAAGAAGTGATGTTGATGTCGGAGACGCTATTGCTATGACGAACCCACCTATTTCAACCGTTTGGATCGCAGAACGCCGTGGCGTGAGGGCCGTTGTATGATCGATTAAGACAATGTACCTACAAACCAAGGATCGCCCTGGGTTCGCTTGGATAGTGACAATTCGTGTTTTCGCCTCCTAATCCTGATCCAGCTTTTAAGGTCGCAAGGAAGCAGGGGAGAAAGCCAAGTATACGTGCAGGTAAGCTGGAGGTGACAACGGTCGAGTTCGCCAGGAAACCCACTTCTTTTTTTTTCTGCTCGGATCCCAATGAATTCCGGGAGCCTCGTCGATAGCAAACGAATGTGACGCACCGTTCAGACTGGCGGTTCTAGAATCTCGAGCCGTTGATTCAGTAAACGGGAAACGAGTAAGATTCTTTTGTCCGCCTCCAATTCAGTTGCCACCTTCGCGAAACTTAGAGAGCGAAGTTGAACTCGGTGCACGAGGTGACACAGCTGTACTGACTCATTGTTCGAAGTGCACCCTCCAGGGTGCTGGTGTTTTCCATAGGGGAGAAGAAACCTACCCGAGCAGCGTGTTGATGCTGTCAGTATTCAGATCTGAGCTCGAGACCACACACGCCGTGGTTACCTGCCCAATGCATTGCCTCGCTGCTTACAATAGTACTGTTACTCTGTTGGACCGGTGAATAAAGCTAACAAAGTGGTAGCGAGTCTTTGGCCGCCGGAAGCCACGTGAGATATGGCTTACCGTCGAACAGAAGCAAGACTGAAGGGCAATGGGCAATCACAGTAGGAAAGAAGATTCGTTCTTGTACTTTCTGAGATCGAGTGTGGCGGAATATCACCATTCAAGTTACCACTGAAATGATTGGTTGTGGTCAAATAACGTGCTTTTGCACCTAAGGAACGTTTCGATCGGGTCGATATTGATATTATTCACTGTGCGATCTTTCAGGTCCTGCTGCAGTAAAGGATGTTTGAGCAGAGCGCTGGACAGTCAACCGATGCGCGTAGCAGGATTTTGACATTGGGATAACTTTGTCGAGGTTACCAGCTGAGTAGCTGGTGTCCAGTCTGACAGGGAAATAAAATATGTGACCCGCGGCATCTGTAGATGACATGGCCGGTATCAACTATTGGCCGGTCCTGGCGAATACTCGTCGAAGTCAGAGTCACCTACGCTAGAAAGATAGTGACACGCATTGACGATGTCATGAGATGAGTACAAATCCTGCTCACCTAGACCAGCAATATAGTATTTGCGCCTATTCTTGGCCACAGTAGACTCTAAAGAAAACACCCGCACGGCAGACGATTGTATTTGGCGTAAATTCGCGCCTATAGTCGGAGAGGTGCCAAGGTCTTCGTGTAAGTCTGGGAAGGTGCCGGGTGGTGTAGAATAAGAATCGCAAAGGAGCCAACTCCGAGCTCAACTGGTAAGTACGGTGGCAGTGTAATAGTTGAGATCAACTTCCAGTTGCATCACTAGTACTGTAACTCGGGCCTTTCCACGAATAGGACGCAGTGCTTAACACTGTCTACGCATTGAGCAAGACATGGCACCATTCGAAGCACCGACGACAGTTCTCAGTGGATTCAAGGAACGACCAGAATCTTTACTCATTCAAGGTGGTTTCCGATCGTCATGTCGAGTTCCCTTCACTGAAGGTCTCTCAAGGCAATAGACTGTATATTGGCACGGCGACCGGGAGCATACACGTTTTCGACTTGAACGAAAGGACCAGTGCAGGTGCGTCCTTGTTCTCAGCTGTACTACCCATCCTCAGTGACATGCGGTGGTCCGGGTTGATCAGCCGACGCAGAAAACTCAACAGCAACGCCGATCGAGACGAAGACAGGGTTATCCAGGAAGCCAATTGATCAGATAGGGTATATCAAGGACGTCAATTCGCTCGTCGTTCTCTCAGGTTCGAGTCTTTCCTAACAGTTAGTTTCGACCCTTGTCCAATCATCCACCTTCGCTTCTCTCCAGAGTCGATTCCAACGTTATACCCACTTCCTTCGTTTTCGCCACCGACGAAACTTACTCAAGCGAAGAGTGCTTTATCGTTTGCCATTCATTCGAACGTGCACAATGCCCATGGGCTACAAGATCATGATTCATCCGACTCTCCTGCATTTGGCGGGTTTTCTGACGAAGCAAACACAACAACCCCAATCCAGATTGCCACTGTGCTTACAACTCTCGTGGTAGGCTGTCGTCGCAAAGTTGTGGTGTATACTTGGAAGGATGGGGAGGCGCAGGAGGTCAAGGTGGGTCGACAGTTCCATTGCTTTCTTTTGGTTGTTCATCGTACTATGATTCATGTCTGTGTAACGCAACGATGTTTAGGAAGCAGTACTCCCCCATTCTCCTCGTGCAGTAGCATTCTTGGATTCCGCGCACGTATGCTTCGCATATTCTCCTACTGAATGCGCGATCTTTTCTTTGGAGAACTCGACGGTCCTTGATGTTACGACTCCCGCATCCGTACCTACCCTACCTTCGTCCTCGGGTCTAGGGATGGGGACCTTTTCCGGTTTATCTACCTATATGAGCCTCGGCCTTGGAGGCAGGAATGCAAAACCCGGCCTAGCAAGGATTGGTGAAGGGGAGGTTATTGTTGTTAGGGAAAGTAAGTAATATCGTCTTCGTTGGCTCAAGCTTGATAAAATTCCTTCAGACCAGGGATATGTCGTCGATGTTGATGCCAGGAGCAAAGGTAACAGCATCAACTGGCCGACTCAGCCCGAGGAGATCGGTGAGCTTATTGTTCTGCGCTTGTATTGATTGACCGTTTTATCATTTCCACTCGCTCCTAGCATTCGTGAACCCTTATATATTCGCCATCCTTCCAGCTGGTACAGTACCTGTTGCTGCAGAAACCTCTGACGTCTTTGGCAACTTTTCCGTTCCCGCGATATCTTCATCATTATCGCAGGGTGCTGCGCAGTCACAAACACAACAATCTTTTGTCCAGGCTCCAGTCGTTCAAATCATATCATGTATAAACATGCTTCCAGTGCAGACAGTTGCCTTCCCCTTTCCTCAAGCTTCAAATTCGCCGAATAGTACGGTTGTAGCTTCTGCAAACGTTGTAAACTCATCATTGCGACTGCTCACCAGTGAAGTAACATCCGTGTCTCCCGGTACAACTCTCGACAGGGCCTCTAAAAACGATTCACATCTCTTTCTTATTTCCACTCCCCTGGACCGGGCACTCGCAACCTCGGAGGGTACTACAATCTGGAAGTTTGCTATGCGGGATTGGGACGCTCAAATTGAAGAGCTGGTGTCGCAAGCATCGTACACTGAAGCACTAGCTCTTCTGGACCGCGTCTATGGTACGAGCGCTAGCCCCAAGCGGACTCTAATCCTCGCTCTCAACGCTGTCTCGCAATTCCGCTGTGGGAACTATGACGCGGCGATAAATACGTTCCTAGATCTTGATATCAACCCTGCAAAGGTGGTCGCATTGTATCCCGAGAAGGTCGCTGGGCGGTTATCTATGAAAGAAGAGGAATGGATAGCGTTGTTTGGAGGACCAGTTGTGGGTTCAAAGGAGCAATCTGGTGGAGGCGTCGGCAGAGACGATACTTTAGCAACTAAATCGAGCGATGGAGGAAGCAAGAACGGCGCGGCGATTTCGAGGTCTCCATCGCCGACAGGTTCTCTTAGGGCACGGACGAAGACGAGTTTTGGCGCTTTGCTACCTGCGGTGGTGGCGGTGGCCAAGGAAGATGATACTGTATCGCTGAGCGGAAAGAAGAAGGGAAAAGTTGTCGGTACGTATCTCTTCACTTTTGAGGAGTTGTATCATCGTGTAATCGTTTTTTTTAAAATATATAGACGACATAACGCGTTCCCTGGAAACACTTTGGCGCTACCTCACTTCTCTCCGACCCAAGCTTGCTGGTGCACTCGCTTCTCATCAGATAACCCCTTCGCAGTCGCACTTGTTCCCGACACTCTCGTCTGCCTCATCAACTTCTCTTTATGCCCTACCATCTGGCGTCACACTCACAAGCCTGTCCGAGGATGAGCTGGTCAAGAGAGCTCAGATCGTCGATACCGTGTTATTCAAGAGTTATTTAGTTGGGAGACCGAGTATGTTGGGCCCACTTTGTCGGTTGCCAAATTGGTGTGAGGTAGAAGAAGTAGAAGAGGAACTGAGAGCAAGAAATGTGCGTCTGATTTCTTGTCGTTGATTTATGTTTCTGTGCCTGGGAAGGCGCCGAATGTCTTTTTCCCGCATTGCAAACTTATGCGCTTGTTTCTTGGGTCATAGAAACACGCGGAGCTCATCTTTCTATACAATGGGAGGAAGATGCACGTAAAGGCTCTCAATTTACTCCAGCAGTATGTGTCGGGGCAATAGTGTCTGAACTACGGAACGATACTCACGCCCTTTCACGTTTCCAACAGACTCAGCGAGAAAGAAGATGACATGAGGGACAAACTCGGTCCTTCCATCTCCTACTTGCAAAAACTAGGTCCGGAACACCTAAACCAGATATTCGAGTCTGCACGTTGGGTGTTTGAGCAGGATCGGGAGATGGCCTTCGAGGTTAGTTACCGTGCTGCTCTCTTTGCAGTGATGGTGAAATTTATAGCACGTGCGCTAGATTTTTACTTCGGATGACGTCGAGCTTCCTCGTGGACCCGTTACAGATTATCTCGAAAAGTTTGACCCTCACGTAGCAGCGCGATATCTGGAGTACCTTATCGACGAGAAGGAGGAGAAGAGCGCTGTCTTCCACGATCGTTTGACTGAGCTATATCTCGGCATTACAATAACTACGAGGCAGAAGGGAGAAGAGGGTGAGTTGAGTCTTCGATAAATATCTTTATCCTGAGCGTCTGAATGCTTTGGTTGGGATAGACCAGTGTGCACAGGTGTATGCGAAGCTTTTGAAGTTCATCGACACGACGCAGCATTACCGACCCGATCGTTTATATGGATTACTCTCGGAAGGTGGGCGAGGTCTCCTGCGAATTCCTGTGTAACTCAAAGATTGCGCGTAGAACTTTATGAGGCGCGAGCAATTTTGTTGGGTCGCTTGGGTAGACATGAGCACGCGCTCGAGCTATACGTCTACAAACTAGGAGACTTTGCAAAGGCAGAAGAGTGAGTACCCTCAATCTGACGTGACATATTTAGTTTCAAATTCTTGCAGGCACTGCAAACGGATCTCTGGCCCTTCTCCAATACCATCTTCGATTTTCCTCACTTTGCTCAAGCTGTACCTCCGACCGATCATCCCGAACCCACCAAACTTACTCTCTCCTGCACTATCCCTCATTGCACGGCATAGCGCTCGCCTTGATCCCATCGAGACTCTTCAGCTTCTTCCCCCACTCGTGAACGCTCAGGACGTGAGGTTATTTTTAGTTCAATCGCTGCGCGCACCCGTGTTCGACAATTGCGTGGTGCGAGAGGTGAGCTTGGCCAGGAAGGAGGACATGGAGAGGCAGTTGATGAAACTCGAGTCGAGACGGGTAAAGGTGACGGACAGTCGAATGTACGTTTGGGTTCTCGACTTGTTGATCTGGATACTCACATGTAAAAATTCTAATGTCAGATGTCCCCTGTGTCATAAACGGTTGGGAAATAGTGTCATCGCGGTGCACGCGCCACGGTGGGTGTTTCGACCATCATTCTGTTCTGTTTCTTTTCGGTGTAGTGTCTGACATGGTGTCAGGGGTGAAGTGACGCACTACCAGTGTCGTGAGGCATTTTCCAGGAATCTCAATGCCATTCGGCAGGGTTGAGACGGACATTAGTTGACAGGGATCATTAGGGGTACAGTAGAACAGGCATGCATGCTATCACCTTGGACCTACCCCTCAATTGGCACCTACTGCATATACTGTATGATATCCACCAGTTTCAAGTTCACTTTTGACTCCCAGGTGTTGTCAAGTCTGGGTCCTCCGGGCACAAGTCTGGACGGAAGTCCGTGTGTCTGAGGGGAAGTGAGTAACAGATGAGTCGGATGTCTGACACAGAGAAATGGAAGAGAGGACTTTGGTGCAGGACATATGTGTTGTGCCCTTATTGAGTCCTTGTCCTTGTATTTTGGAGGATGAAGGTATAAAGGTATGGAGAGAGGATAGTGTTGGGAAATGTTCAAGTGCAAAGAGATGACTGACTGAGTTGATAGCAGAAGGCAGTGGGTACATACAGAATGAAGGGGTAGAATGGAGGGTCAGAATGAAGGGTTGAAGGATAAAGTGGGCACAGCTGATGGACTGGAAGGAGTCAGGTTTGAGGCAGTGTAAAGGAGGTCTGGTATGGAGGAACCTTCCTTCTGATGTGAAGTCTGAGGATATTAGAAGGGAGGGAAAGGGAACAGATATAACAGAAGTCTGAAAATGAATGATATAAGTTACATTGTCCAACAGCCTGAGATGAAAGCAAATCTATCTCCATCATCACAACCTAATTGGAATATTTCATGACAAAGTAAAGCAATACATTGAAGAAGAGCACTGACAGACTCTCCCTTGCTATGTGACAACATCATGGAAATACCTGCCCATCTAACAGACTCAATGAGTTCTTTGTTTGTAAAAACTTCCAACCTAGACTTGCAGACATCTTCAGACTAAAACAACCATGCAGAAAGTACACATGCTTCAGTGATGACAACAGTGTCAAACAAGAATTTGACCAATGATTGTTGCTTACATGGCAATGAACATACAATGATGAGTCAAAAATTGAAGCAAACAAGATTACAAGAAATATCAGCATCAGCATCAGACATATATAACAAAACTAGTGTAAGACACAATTGCATCAAATTGATATGTGTAGTGCTGACAGCAGCATGAATGCTCATGCAATGCAGCAGATAACCAGTTGCAAAACATAGAAGTAGTTTTAAAATAATGTATGTGATATTCAGGGTAATACAAAGGGTCATAAGTTGACATTGGGGTTTGGATCTAGTTAATAGTCAGTACTTCAAAATTTCACTTCACAATGATTACATAATTGATAGACTCACGGTAGGCTAGCTTGCAAGGTCATTGGGAAACCGTCAGATTCTGCAGATTTATCACACAAACAAATAAGCTGGAATGGAAATATTATATTATATAATTTGGTAACTAGTGGTTGTGTGAATTGATTACAGGAAGAAAGGGAATTTAAAAGCAAAATTGTCATTTGTAATGATTTATTTCATTATTTTACTAAAGTGAACAAGAATTGTTGCAACCACTTTGAATTTTTTTAATTTACATCCAAATGGAAGTTTATTTTGCTGAATATCAGGCATCATATATTAGAACTGAAGCCATCAAACAGTTTGGTGTAATGTAGTAGATATGACTGGTATCAGAAATTTTTTAATTTATTGAAATCATGGGATTGGTAACTCAAATTGGTTTGTCTCAGCTCCTAGAAAAGGGGGCAGCAATGTCTTCTTTGTTTCCATGCTCCTACTGTTAAATGACTCAGAATAACTGATGCAGCTGCAAGACATCATGTTGATGAAATGAAAAAGCTCAGCATATTCCTTCAAGTGGCTGTAGGTTGTAAAATCATATTAACACAGAACATATCCCCCAATTGCAGACTAGAAAATGGCATACATGCAACTATCACAAGTATTGCACTCAATCCTTGTGAACCAAGCTACCTCAATGCAGAGCCTTCAACAGATTTTAAAAGTACTCCTCAAATACTCTCTTCTTTTCATAACAATCAAACTTGAAATGCTGTCTGGCAAGAGTATCTTACCAGGGTTACCTCACAGAGAATTGCCTATTACAGTAGTCCCATGATGGCTTTGTTTACCTTGCACAGAAGATCATTCAATTTCTGTAAATCGAAGACAACTATCTCTTACACTGGCCAATGCTTTGAATCATGGACTTCAAATCTCAAGGCCAAACACTGGATGCAGTCATAGTAAATCTTGAAAACCTCCATTTTTTAACTCTCTCCATTTAACACCTACATTGAACTTTCTCACATCGGAAGTGGCTCTACTATATGCTTGTTGCAGGACTTTCAAAAGCTATTCACTACTTTTCCATCCAAGGATTTACGCCATGAGGATGAACAGCTACAGGTACTTGCTGAGCAAACATCGAAATTGCTCAGTGTCAGTTCTACCATGCATCATGGTCATGCATGACAAGGAGACATGGACCTGCTTGTGCCTGTAATGATTCAAGGAGATTAATTCAATGTTTGCAAATGTACCTGTACTGTGTTCCAAACAAAGGCAAACAAAGCAAGTGGAACCATGGAGGAGTGTCTCACTAGATAAGACAACAGTAAGCTCAAGGTTCTGACAGCAAGCAGGAACATGGGAAACGGTGAGTATGATTTGTTATACCAATTTTTGCTTGCATCTTTGGTAATGTTTGTTCAATAAAGGTAGCAGAGATTTGACAAAAGGATGACATCACTATTACAGTAAACCTGGATGTTATGTTCAAGAAATACATCACTCCTCACAGAAACTTTCCACATAGTGTTTTTCCTGCTGCCACCTTTAGCTACAGCAGCAGTGTCTATCTCCTACAGCATCTAGATTCAGCCAAAAATTGCACATGGCTGCCATTGGCTGGTGCTTCATATGGATAAGAGAAAGCCAAGAAATCCTTCCTGGGCTTCTCTTACATTGACATAATGAAATACAACTCTCTCCTAGGATATGACAACCAGAGTGCAATGAATGGAACAATATGGTGGCAGTAGTACATTTGTCATGGATATGCCCTTCAAGGCTTGGTATGGCCAATGAGCAAATGTTATAAATATGATCAATGGTGGAATGCTCACTATGTCTGGCCAGAAACATTTTCATGTTGAACCTGCTTTCCACTTGACTCTCTTTATCTTGTCTTACTTCACTTTGTAATTTCATGAATGGTGAGTCTTTGTCCATCAAAGTGATCATGAAAGTGGATACCATCGTCACAAAGGGTGCCAATCAGAAAGAATTTTGCATGAAGGGAAAATCACTGAAGAAGTTGCTCATGTCCAATCAGAAGGTAGGTTGTGTAAAAATGATAGAAGAATCATTTGACAAACACAATGTATAGCAAAACTGATCCCATGTAGTTGTAGCATATGTTCACATTATATAATCAATTGATGACATAATGTCCTGTGACTTGTCAATGCTACATCAGGAAGCTGACATAATGAGCATCAAAAAAAATCGCACCATATCTTCCTTCCCTCTGATCACTATCACCTGATCTGTAGAGCTTCCAAGAAAGATACCACCAAAGAAGTTTCCAAAATTGCCAAAGCATGGAGGTTACACAGCAAGAAGAGGATTGCTGAAATGGGAAAAATAGAAAGTCAAACATTTCTGAGGAAAAAAGTGCATATCATCAATTATCATCAATTAAGAGATTGATTAATGATCATTACATACTGTTGTGCAAAGATTCTTACCTTTCCTTGCTCATACATCTTAGATACTTATGGTGGTGCTTCCCAAGATCAGCACACCCCTCTATCATCCTGAGTGAACCAATCCACAGGCTTAAGTGGGCTTGCCTAAGCTTTCTGTGACTTTTTTTTTCCAAGGCAGCATTTTCAAGTCCTTGGAGTGGCAGTGAGTTATATTTTGTTAGCTAGAACAACTTCTCAGACATTCCACTTGGGATTGCTAGTCCATGCAGAGCAGCAGAGGTTGTGCTCTGTTTGTGAAGGGCAACTCACAGTATTTGAACCATGAAGGCTAAGCATACATAAATTTTACTATCCATAGACAGATGCCTAGGAGATAGACCAGAATATTATCTGTATACTCAGATAGTATAGTAGCATACCACTAGTAGCTGCAGAAGAAGATAGTCCAGATCATCAAGATTCTAGATTGCCTTTTTGACCGAAAACCCTCCACTCTATTTCATCCTACAAATGGCTCTTTATGAGTGCAGTGAAAATAATCTACAACTACTTCAGCCGGCTTTGTCTCTTTATGATTGCACCTTAGCTGCTAATGGTAATTCATCATCCACATATACTCCAAGTTCTCTAGAAGCTCTTGAAATGGATATAGATGGGGAGTTGATGCTTTGGCCACAATAGTCTTAGTGTAACTCAAGATAGTATTGATGAAGAGCTGCTGGCTTTACTGGACTTTTAGCAATATTAGCATACTATAGTTATTCATTTTGTCTTCATCCGCATCACATGATCCTTTACATGATCGTGATTCTCTCTTTTATATCTTCATTTACACTCCGATCAGTTCCTCAGCGTTTTATTACCTTCTGTGACATCGCTGAGGTATGATCTTTCTCACACACATACATCCTTGTCTCACTCTATGTTACCTAGCCCTTCTTGGACTAGGTAAAATATAGCGCTTTATCACCTTCTGTGACATCGCTGAGCCCTTTTTGGACTAGCTCGCATATAGGTTATGAGCCCTGTGCTCTGACTTTTCAGAACGCACCCAACATGCACATATAGTCCACTTTAGGAACTCATCTCTGTCACAAGACTCTCACAAATGCTCGTAACTGTTGTCATTACATCAGAACATCATATCATGGGAAAACACGACCATATATGTGAGCTGACAGGCACAAATAATTACCTCCAATGGCGGAAACAAATGACACTGGTGCTTTAAGATGAAAGGCTCTGGTCCCATTGCAGTGACAGAACAGATCTGACCAAACCACTTGATCTCGCATCGCATATACCCAGCACATCTGACCCTCTTAAACCCACCAAGGAAGAGCTCAAGACTATCTGTGACTGGTATGCAAAAGATGCTCAAATAAAGTCTCTCATTGATCGCAAAATTTCCACAATGATTGCTAGCTTGCTAGATGAATCTCAAACTGCACAAGAGAAATGGGAGGTTCTTCTGACTCGCTTTGGACGAACTGACATCCTGTCCCAATACGAGCTTTGATTACACGTTTGTTCCGAAAAGCTCAAAGATGCCAAGGATGCCATATGCTACGTCGGAGTATTCGAGGATGCGAGATGTCGTTTCATCCAAATGAACGTGGCATACATGAATGAGGAGTCCATTTTTGATCTCTTGTAGGGTCTACTGGACGGCGTCGAATGGGAGATCTTCTGAGAACTCATGCTAAACAGACTCTCATTGTTCCCAACCACGATTCCTATGTCAACCTCAGCCACTACAAATTCATCATTGACCACTCCATCCTTCTCCTTTAGTGATGCCAGCAAGCTACTCATTGAAAAGGCCAACACTATAGTCGGTCATCAGACTCTGGCAGGCCCCAGATCTGAGTACACAAATGCTGCTGTTGGTTATAAAGATACTCTGAAGGTTAACATGTTGACAGGCTTGAGAACGCACAAGAACAACCCCAAAGGAATCTCGTGTGTGAACTCATACTGCGCTAGCAAGCCTCAGGCAGAGACACTTGATAAGGACCACTGTTACTGGCCTGGAGGTGGCATGGAACACAAAGCACCTGCCTAGATTCGTAACAAACCCAAAGAATCCACTGAAACTGCAGCAGCAGTGATATTGGAACCATCGCCCCCTCCGCCACCAGCTACAGATCACTGCCGTGACTTCTCTTGTGCTGCCATCTCTGAACTTCTCCCAGACAACGGAGAGCTCTCTGCCCTAGCAACACCCCACTCTTTCATGATCATCCTTGATTCAGGAACTACCTCCCACCTCATCAAGGACAGGGGGTACTTCTTCAACTTCACGCAGGAAGACCATCCTGTGATCAAGACTGCAAATCAAAGGAGCCTCGTTGCATCAGGCAGAGGCATGTGTATTATGGAACTCCATCTTGGAGAATCTGTACATCACCTCACCTTAAAGGACTGTCTTCACACACCAGGTGCCTTGCTCAACCTCCTCTCCGTTGGTTGCATGCTCCAGAAGGGATGGGATTGCAATTTTAAGGGCTCGAACAACTCTAGTGGACCGCAATGCCGTCTTTTGCATCATGGAAACATCCTCGGGGAGGTGCCTTTGCTGGGCAATCTATGCTACTTAGATGTTCGCTTTGTACACCCAGGGGAACTCACTTCCACACCACTGCTATACCAAGAGCTCAGTGCCCTCACCACATTTCCACGAACCCCAATAACCTGGGATCTGTGGCATACTTGGATGGGTCACCTAGGTGGAAACTACGTTAAATGTCTCCCCTCTGTTGCAACAGGTGTCATTGTGGAATCTAATGCAGTGCTTAATCAGTGTGAATCCTGCATCATAGCCAAGCACCCACGGGAACCTTACCCACCATCCATTACTCCTCGTGCATCCCACATGCTAGACTTGGTGCACTCAGATCTCTGCGGCCTGTTCCTTGCTCGAACCCCTCATGGAAAGCTCTACTTCATCCTCTTCCTCGACGATCACATGCACCTCATTAATATTCAACTGCTGGCCTCAAAGGATCAAGCCTTAGATGCCTGGCACATTGTCAAGGCTTTATGGGAGAACCATGTCAAGTGGAAGGTCAAGATGCTCCGATCGGACAATGGCGGCGAGTTCTTGAGTCATGCCTTCATTTGAGCATAACAGGGAGCGGGTATAGAGCGTCAAACGAGTGTCCCTTATGCCCACCAACAGAACGGCAAAGCCGAACGAGCGATCCAGACCCTTCAAGGTCGGGCGCTGGCCATGTTGCGAACGGCGTGGCTTCCTTCCAATCTCTGGGGGGAGGCAATCCTAACAGCCGCTTACCTGTGGAACCATACTAAATCTACTGCCCTCCCCCTTGGCATTACTCCGTTTGAACTGGTCAATGGGTGTCAACCGGACCTTGCCCACCTTTGTGTCTTTGGTGCTCATTGCTGGGCACGGATCCCTACTGAACTCCAAACCAAGTTTGATCCACACTCCCGACAGGCTGTATTCATGGGGTATCCAGATGGCATGAAGGGCTATTGAGTCCAGAACTCCATCAGTGGAGCTTTTTTCACTGCTCAAGACATCATTTTTGATGAGTGAATGCCCACTTCCAACTCTGATGATTCCGACACTTCAGATGACGACTCTCCGAGTTCTCCAACTGCACCACCATCCTCGGCACCTCCTGTCCCGAGCCCCATACCACCGCGGAGATCCACACAGGTTCGTCATCTGACCAGAAAGGGCAAGGCCTACACTTTGGAAATGGAAGCCGCTAAAACACATCTGAAAGCACTCCAGGAATGCCGAGCAGCCGTGGCAACAGGGGATAATGTGTCGAGTGAAGGGGTATGTTTAGAAGAAGTTGATGAAGTTGGATCCATCAAGGTGAACAGTGACATTCCTGAAGTCTTAGTTAATGTGGTCATCAAAGAACAAGCTCATATCACCATTCGCAGTGATCGCCATCATAACCCTTTAGCCCCAGGTTATGACATGGGGATACCTCTGGTGACACACGACGAGGCCATTCAACATCCTAACAAGGATCAATGGCTTGCTGCCATGGAAACTGAGCTCCAAACAATGAAAGACATGAATGTCTACGAGACGACATCACTCCCTGAAGGAAAGCCATTGGCTGTCATTGGGTATTAGAATTCAAGGACAACAAGAAGGGCCCTTCTGTGTACAAGGCCCGCTTAGTCACTCAGGGCTTCTCTCAAGTCCCCGGCATTGACTACAGAGCTACTTTCACTCCGGTCATCAAGCCTGCCTCTGTGCGACTAATAGTTGCTTTAGCCTGCCAACGGGACTGGGAAATCGACACCTTTGACACCAAACGCGCCTTTCTATGGGGAGTTCTTCGAGAGGAAATCTACATGCACCAACCCAAGGGATTTGAGGTTGGCGACTGGCGAACCTGCATGTGGTGCATGCTTTGCTCCATTTATGGCTTGAAGCAATCTGCTCTCAAATGGTACAAGCAAGTATGCTCCGTCATGGCCGATTTGGGTTTCGTGTGCACTAACCCTGATCACGCCCTGTTTTTTTACAATGAACCTGAACACCCTGGCGAGCTAAACACTGCCGTCAATATTGTATGCACCCATTGTCTTATTGGATGGCATGTAGATGACAGGATGGCAGTTTGCAACTCCCCTTCCTTCTTGGCAAAGGTGAAGCAGAGGATAGCTGAGCGATTCAGCATCAAGGACTTTGGACCTGTTGCTAAGTACCTTGGCATTCAATTTGAATGCAATCACTCAAGCAAGAAGCTATGGATGCACCAATCCAAGTACATAACTTTTCTGCTGCAGAAATATGGCCTCTCTGATTGCAGCCCGGTACATCTATCCACAGATCCAAAAGCCCCTCTAGGAGACCCTATGCAGACCTATCCCGACATCCCGGAGGGACCAGACCTGCGCTCCACTTATCTTAAGATAGTAGGTGAACTCATTTATCTCTCGGTCAACACTTGTCCAGACATCTCCTACAGTATATTGTGAATGCTCTGGCTCAGCACAACACAAATCCCGAACCCTGTCATTATGCCATAGCTAAGCGTGTCCTACGCTATTTGGCTGGCACTCTGGATCTTCGCTTACACTACATGCTTGTGGATGATGACACCAGACTCCTCGCCTACACCTATGCCAGCTGGGCAAACAAAATGGGATGTCGTTCTGTCAGCGGATACACATGGTACTATGGGGGTGGACTCATATCATACGTATCCAAGAAACAGGCCACTGTCACTCTCTCATCAATGGAAGCAGAGTACATGGCAGCTACTCATGTCATGCAGGAAGGGCTGTGGCTTCGAAACCTCTTTTCTGAACTCGACATACCATTCACCTCACCTGTCTCCATTCACATGGATAACCTCGGTGCTATTGCACTGTCAACTGCAGCCAAGTTCCATCAACGCTCCAAGCACATAGATATACATTATCACTTCATTAGGCAACACATTGATGCTGGTTTCTTTACTCTAATTTGGCTCCCTTTGCATCGTAACACAGCAGACATTTTTACAAAAGCTTTACCAGCCCTGCTTTTGACATATTTCGTCTTTCCCTCTGACTACTGACTCAATGAAGGGGGTGTGTTAGCACACTATAGTTATTCATTGTGTCTTCATCCACATCACATGATCCTTCACATGATTGTGATTCTCTCTTTTATATCTTTGTTTACACTCTGATCAGTTCCTCAGCGCTTTATCACCTTCTGTGACATCGCTGAGGTACAATCTTTCTCACACTCGCATACATTCTTGTCTCATTCTAAGTTACCTAGCCCTTCTTGGACTAGGCAAAATATAGCACTTTATCACCTTCTGTGACATTGCTGAGCCCTTCTCGGACTAGCTCATATATAAGCAAGAATCAGGAGAAGCTTCTATAAGATGAAACATTATATTGAACCCAGAGGAGAAAGACCCTTGAGAAGACCCAAAAAAGTCACTACAGCTGCAGAATCTAACTTAGAGTTGAGGGAAGAAGATTGGATAATACATTTTGACTACTAGTATGGGAAGTTATATGCTCTACCAGAACCAAAGTTGAGGCTTGGCCCACTGGCAGTTTCTGTGACAGCATGAGGGATGACAAACAGTTAAAGCCTGGTAGTTAAAGCCTTATTGATTATTTTATTTGATATGTAACTGGACACACTGCCAGTGTAATTATGAGATATTATGCAATGCTATTTGAGAAACAAACAATTGAGGAAATAGCAAACATTGAAGAAGGGAAAAAAAACACGTGGATCATTGTAAGAAGAAGTAGACTGTTACAGACAACAATAGAAAATATAGGTGGGTCAGTAACTCAAATTGTTGAGCAATCTAGAGTGATGTGGTCTGGTTAAGTTAGTGCTAAATGCAAAGATAATTGTACCATAAGGTACAATGATAGAAAAATTCACCATTAGATTGAACAATTTATCTTCTAGATTATCCACTCCTTCATGTTGTAGCTCTTCCTCATGTCCATCTTAATACAGCTCAGTAAGTGAGTCATAGTGTGTCAATGAATTTACTTAGTAACTTATATGATACTGCTGCATAGAAAAGCTCAGGCTATTGATGATACAAAACAAGGGATAAAATTGATAAAGAGTGGAGGTACACAGCTCACAGTGTGAGGTCACTGACTAAGCCAGGCTCAGGTCAAGGCCTATGGTACTGGATTCTTGGGAATTATGGCTACATCATGTCAAATACACTTCAAATACCACTTATAACAACACATTTGTTGGCTTGATCCAAAGCATCTTTGAAATAATGACACAATGACTCAGAATTGGAAAAATCACAACAGCAAGATGTTCTCTCTATTGCAACATGTTTGTACCACTGGCACATTATATACAGTACTAGCCACTATATACTTCTAATGGGAAAAAAACTAAAATGCAAAACTGAAATATAGATTGGTAAATGGTGTCAGTAAATTCATTAGATGTATATAAAGCTTCTACAAAAGGTCTGGTAAGAGTTGGTTGTCAAGAAAATTTGTTACAAAAAAAAAGTAGTAAGAGGGTAGACTTTGTTATGGATTCAAATAAATTCTGAAGGCTGTCTAGACCATTCCTGATTGATTACCCAATCTTGAAAACCCCCAATTATGCTGTCTTCTACTCCTCAACATCATTTTGAATTGAATTAATAAAGATTGTGGGAGAAGGGAATGACATTGGTCACCACTATGAAATAAATAGCCAGTGCTTTATAAACAGTTGGAATATGTGTGATAGATGTTCAATGGTATGGGACAGTTGATTGGAAGTATAGATGTTACATTGAATTGTTATTTCCAGAAGAGGAGATAGAAGGAGACCAAAGGGCTACTATGAAATAAATAGCCAGTGCTTAGGAAATGGTTGTAATATGTTTGATAGATGTTTAATATGGACAGTCCATTAGAGCTATCCTAGATTTTGGTGTTTTTGGTAAATCAGTTAGAGTCAAGCTGTGGTTCATGTACCCTTTAGGACATAAAAGAACCACAAATATTGCCAGAAAACATGCAGTAAAACATACATACAAAAATAGCACATTATACATATTTAAACAATCAAATACCACCATTTAGTTACCTGCATGTACTGTAAATGAGGTATAAGTATGAAATGTGGTAAATCAAAATTTACTGCAAATAAAGGGTAAGTGTCATTTGCAGTAATATTCAAACAAAAAACAATTCATTTGTGGTACATTCACATCAATCCAAGATCTATGTAAGATCCAGGAACAAGATGATATATTATTAAATGTAAAATTACCACAATTATTGGTGGTGTGTAATACTAGTACTTTGAAGGAGGCTGGTGTTTGACTAGGATACATGCTCTTGTGCAATTGGGTCTCCGCGGATCTGACTGTCAGCCAGGAAGACATGCTGTGGGTGATCAACGAGACACTCAATTGGCACCGTATGCACATGAAGAACCCCAGTTGGAATCCAACCAAAGGTGAGTACCATCTCAAATGATTCATTCTTCATTGAAGTTCTTATACAAATCTCAATCAAGGACTTGCAAATTGAACCTCTTCTCACTCAGTTCCAAACCAATTTGAATGTCCTAATGTTTTTCAACCTAGCTATGTAGCAGCTTTCTGATATTCCAGCTATCTTCTTCAACTGCCTTTATACATTAATCCAATTGTTGATTTGCCCATGCCCAGTGCATGAGAACTGAAACATGCCAAAACAATCCTTCTTGTCTATAAGAAACTCCATCCTGTCGCTTTCCCAAAAAACAACCCTTCATCCTAACACCATTCTCCCCCTTTGCACCAAATGTCTAGCTATGTCCTTTCCAACTCAATTTCTTCCGTATCTTCCTTTCTCTTTTCCTGCCCCTTTTTTTGCGCTATTTTCCTTCTCCTACCAGTCCTTTGGCTTGAGGTTGTCTCCCTAGCCCTCTTAGTGGAAAGCCTCTGGGTCCGAGTGATCTTGAGTCCCCTCCGTCCTCTCCCACCACCCAGACTCTAGATAACGAGCCCACTGTCCCTTGGCGCATTGACTCAGTGTACAGATTCCCATTGTTTCCTATCATCAATGACCACAGTGATCTGAGCGATGAGACTTATATCTGCTAGTACTACTTGCTCCATTGAATCTTGCCTGCCATCCACTAGCCATCACAGCTCAGCCAATTGTCTAGTGGTATAAGTTATTATTCTGATTAGGTAAATATATTTTGATCTTGATTCTATACACTTGGTACAAGTTACCATCTCTCTGCTGCATCCAGAACCACAATGTTCTTTTTTTATCTTTTATCTTATCTTCCAAGCTTTTTATGAATCTTATTCAATGATGATGCACTTCAGTGACCTCACTCAATACTGAGTCAACAGTGAGCACATGGATGGCTTCAAACCAGGATTACTTCTCCTTGAGATGGCTTCACACCCCTTTTTCCTTTCATGGTCTGACTTTGCATCAATCTGAGAACTCTACTAGACTTTGTGTCTATTGTTGAACACTCTTGTATGATCTACCATCTACCTCTTCTCCCTTTTCTCCATTCCTTCTGCTTGCTTCTGTTTCCTGCATTTGTTGTAGTCCAGTCACCGTAAACCCTAGATATTGCTAGAAATGAAGAGATGTCAGATGAGGAAGAAACATATATTGCCAAGAAAGGGGAAAAGAAAAAGTTTATGAGAGCAACCATAACATAATGGACTCTTTGTATAAATAATTACCATACCACATTATTGTATTTCAACATCAATATCTACATAATTGTCTAAATATAAATTGCTCACCAGAGCGAGCGGAATATAGATAGTTGCCATGGTGCGCCATTCATCCGCTTTCAACGTGCCGGCCCTCGCTTTGCCAAAGTTGAACGGTACGGATCTGAACCAGAGTCAGATTTTCGCTTCTCTTGCAACAGATAAGTACGAACCTAAGCCATGACGGAGTATCAGCATCTCGTATGACCTCCTGAATGCGCTGCATAACATCAGGATCTGAAGTCTGGATTTTTCATTTTGACATCATCGGCTTTGATTGGCGCTGTGTACAATCAGACGCGTTTCATTTATTAGGTTAAAGAAGCTACGTACCCATTCAGTTAGAGCTTTTGCCCAATGTATCTTCAACACTTTACCACGGCCACGGTCAGGAGCCAATCCAAGTGTAGTAGCTACAAACCGCAGTGAAGCCATGTTCTTTGTGTATAACTTTTGTTCTAAACTTGAAATATGGTTTGAAATTTGGGCGACGTCATCTTCAGTGGTCAGATCATCGACGGCGGATAGCAGGAGGGCATGTATGGTTTTCACTTGTTTACGCTCTTTGTCCGTAAGGGCCTCAGCATGATCGGGGGCTTGGAAGTCGTAGGTAAAAGCGGGTCTTGATTCTGCCTCAGAACGAGCTTTAGCTGCGGCCTTTGTAGTCAACCCCAAATAGTCCCGGTATTCAGCTTGGGCAAGTCCCTCCAATAAGCAGTGCATCGCATCCACGACCAGTTGACGGGCAGGGTCCCAGTATGGAAGTCGCCAAAGTGTCGACCAGCGCACACCGTGTTTTGCGAATAACCGGTCGCGCTCATGGGGGGAGCATGTATCTCTGTATTGTTCTGCCAGTCGACGTAGTGTGTCCTTGTCTCGAAATTTCCAGTCCGGATGGTCCACATCTGTCCTCCCTAATGTCTTCAGATGATGACAGTTGCATGCGCTGCAATAAAAATGGCTGGTGACAGCGGCCAACTGAGCGGTCTTGCGTGCAGCCGGAAGATCGCATACGACGCAAGCAATTGCTGACCGTGTGACATGTTCCGTGTGATGACCAGTGCGCGAGAACTGGACACCCCGTGTCCAGCTTTCAACCATATCGTCGATGAGCGGGTCAAGAAAATAGTTCAGGCGATCGCCGGAGGGTTCGCTGGGACCTGGGATAATGCCTGCCAAATACATATTTTCTGGCTTGTAGCGGATATCGGGAGGTAGATTAAGGCATGCGCACGAAATCACACCGCAGGACGTCTTGGCATTTTGCATCTTGTTCCCTTCAATATTGAAGAAATCAACATTGAGTGAAAATAGGTACCGCCCCTCCCCCTTGCGATCAATGAAAAGCGTTGATTCAGACGGTCCCTTGAACGTCCGAAGGAACTCAGCATCCCAGACGTCCTTCACAGTGAGTGGCGGGTTCTTCGTTGTGTTTTGCATGAGATCATCGCATGATTTATCCATAAGGGTTTCCAGCTCTGGTCTGGCCAGAAGGCTGGCAAGATAGTCGTGGAAATGGTGGTAAATGAATGACTTCACGGGAAGTTGACAACCGTCATTTGGATCATGGACGAGCAAGGCATTACAAGGATTGTCCTCCGGATAAAGATTCGTACAGTGAGAAGGATAGGAAGCTGGTTGGTCTGGGATCACGGTGCTCCTGGGCTTGTAGGTACAATTGCACTCCGGGCAAACCGCCAGAGTAGTAGTGCGACCCTCAAGGTTGAAACGCGACAATGCTGTTTTAATCGTCTTGGGAATTTGTTCCAGAGTACGATCACGGACCAGGACGCTGGCGCCAGTAATGCGAAAAGTGAGACTCAGGATGAGGGTTATAATTCGCAAAAAGAGGTCGGCCGCCGACCGACTTATACCGAAGAGTGCAACGGCGATTACGCCTAGAAAGATGGAGACCTGGGGGAGTTCGTCACAGAAATCGATCTGATGATCAAACTGATATGCTACGAGTTATGTATTCAGTCAGGGATCTCCCTTGCAAAAAAAAATAAACATCGACTTACATGAATCATATTTCACTGGTTCATCCGTCAATAATGGCGTTTTCCCAGATTCGAGGCGGGTCTGCAGTTCAACACAGGTGCGAAGGATAGATGTCTTGCGCGAGACAACTGAAGCGACCCTTCGATTGACACAGGATAACCGTTCTTTAACAATTTGCAGGTTGGCGCAGAGGCGGCGTTGCATCTCCACTGAACATGAAGACAAGGACTGCCTGCTGATGAACTGCACTCGCTTCTCAATCGAATCGAGAAGCTTATGCACATTGATAGTGCGACGGCTGCGCTCTTGTTTGGCTTGTCTAGATGGGTCCAGCAGATGCTTCTCAGATAAGATGGCAGCTACTGCGTCCAGATTGCAGTCCCCTGGAGGTTCGGAAAACGGGCTGTATATGTGTGGGCGACGCATCTCGTCCAGGAAATATTTTACTTACGGTGACATTCTCATCTGACCAAGTGTAGCTGTGACAGCATCGACAGCATTGTTTTCAGGTGATTGTGATGTTTCTTGCCCCGAAGCCGTGCGATGGACCAGAGACTCCACAGCGATCCGACGGATGTCCGGGGAGGCGTCGCGCGAAGACTGAATGTTGTGAAGGTGGATAACTTGGTACCTGAGTGGGATAAGTTTGCCCCCCGTGTTGTGGGAAATACCCTCGACGTCTACCTCGGAACAGGTAGAGCAAAAGCATCGGTACATTTGATCACGAGCAGGCATTTTGGAGGGATTCAGGATCGTCGAAGTCAGTAAGATTTCTGAGGTTCTTAAACAGTGCGACGAACCTCGCATTGTATTTTCAAAAACACCGTACCGTAGTCACAAATTCGCCTGGAAGAGAAATAACAACAGCAGTTGTTCTGGGAAGCGAATCAACACATGACATTGTACTTCGAAACTGAACTTACCTTTCCCGAGCTATTTTCGTTTGTGAATTACAAGGCATTGCATTGGCAACAGTGTACTTTGTGTCAACCTCGGGCGATTTATAATTAGATATTCACTACCATTATCTTTGTACGCGCGTCCTTGCAACCAAACCTCCCCGCACTCCAGAGTGGTTGTGTGTACAAAACAATAGTATTGCTACATTCTACTACGGTACTGTGCTATGGGTAGAGTGTACTATGTGAAGGGATGATGGTGAGAGAGGGAAAGGTGTTCAATTGCAAACAGCGGGTACTTATTGAGAATCGAACTCAGATCGGGTAGTGCCGGGTACGTGGGAATGAGCTCAGTGTCAACGAACGGCGGCAATCACGTGAGTGAGAACTCGGCAGCGCCCGATCTGAGTTCGATTCTCAATAAGTACCCGCC
>JBBPOS010000159.1:0-56963 GCA_038091575.1 Leccinum subgranulosum
CTCGTTATTGTCCCAGAGCAATAGCTCCAGGTTTATATACGATACAGAGATGTTTGTATCTATGTACGTATTCTCCTATATAAGGGAAATAGAGATAGAACTCTATGGAAGGTCATGGAAGGATGACGAAGATATGAGTCATCCGCAGTAAGATACTGCTATCGTCCAATGGCGTTAAAGCCTTATCTAAGTGATGAGTAATACGCATAGCGTAAGTAAAGATAAGAGAGATAAGTGAGTCATATCGAATGAGTCACAATAGTGAATCACGAATGAGTCACGACTAAGTCACACTTAGGTAACTAGTCAGTAACGTTAGAATAACGCTACTAGGAATCATGGTATGGAAACGAAAATGAATCCATGATTCTCAACAACTTTGGCTTATCGACTTCTCTACCATATCGGTCACCTCCTAGCCGTTGCGTGTGGCTATGTCTTCCGAGTCCCGCGGCTCCCGCCTGATCCTCAGACGTCAGGTGAGTAAAAATAGAAATTCATTTTCCATTTTTGAAATAGCTTCGTTGCCAGTGGCAGCCTCTACTACTTGGTCAATAGCCCGGGACACGCTGTTTGGAGTGTCCTTCTTCGGTCTCGTGTGCGTGATGAACGGGGTGTACAACACAGCAATAGGGACGAGCAGTGGGATCCCTGAACCACTTCGAACATTCTTTCAAATAGACGCATCGGCCGAAGAAACGCACGAGATGTGCAACCACGAGACAGGTACTAATTCATTTATGCAACCGGTATCCGTAAGTACCAGAATTTCCAACACCTGTGTTTACCAATCTCATATTTGTTTATTCAAGCCATTCTCATATCAAATGCAGCACCGACCGAGTCTCAACGAGGAGACCCGGGCACTTCTGTGCCCGTCTCCGGTCGAGGGGAGGAGCAAGGAGTCAGACTTTGATGAACTTGTATAGCTAGTAGTTATTGGCAACGGACGCATGGACGCCGCATTGTAATGTAATGTAGATTTTGTAAAACGGACCTTCACTTATCACTTTCACTCCTTAGTTCTGTTGAAAAGCGAGGACTCGGAAAGCAAAAAACCGCGCACGCCATTTCTACCTCGTACTGCTCCAAAAGTACAAAGGTGCTACCGCTGCTTCCGCCTCGTACTACTCCGCGTCGCAACCGCTGGCACGCTCCCACTCCCGCCCATCGACGTCCTCGACGAAGCCACACTCTTCCGTCCCTTCTTCGTCGGCGATGCCAACTCAGCGACACGTTCACGCCTGTGCTCCTGCTCCTGCTCCTGCTCCAAGTCCTGCTCCGGCGACATCGACGACGCGATCGACAACCTCGAAGACCGGCGTACAGGCGTCTTCGTCACATTCTTCGGCTCCAAGTTCAAAGACCGACGCGCCTGCACATGCGCCCTCGTCTTGCCCTTATCCTTATCCTTGCTCTTCCCGCCCGCCGTCGTAGTCTCCGATGTGCCGATATGGGTTCCCGAGATCCTTGTACGCCGTGAAGTGCGTTCTGCCGGAAGCGGCGCCACCGCGTCCTCTTCTTCCTCTTCACGCTCTTCCATCTCCGTGTCCTCGTCGTCCACTCGTCCGTGATGGTGCTCGTCCTCGTCTTCACCCATCAGCGAGCCGGGTATAGGCTGACTGGGCTTCGGTCTGCTCGAGGAAGTCTTCGCCGTGCGCGGCGATCTTCGGGGGGTGGCGGTGGCGGTCGTCGTCGACGCACCCTTGGAAGTGCGCCGTGGTTCAGAACGAACGGATGTGCGCGGAGGAGTCTCAGTCTGCGCCTGTTGTGTTCTCGTGCGCGTATTCCGGTGGGGCGAGTCGACGGGCTTGGTCTGCGGTACCCAGTCATCGTCATCCCGTTGGGTTTCGTTTGCATTGTCATCGTCCTCTTCTTCCTCGTGGTGGAATGCACCAGGTAGTGCTTGACGTCTGCTCGGCGTAGTCGAGCTGACGCTCAAGCTCAGACTCTTGTCTCCGTCGTGAAGGGGAGAGACATGAGCTCGAGGTGGTGAAGAGATGTGCGACGCACGTCCATTCCCATTCCCGTTCCCGCTAATGCTCTTTTTTCTTTCGGCACTCTGCACCGCGTTCCTACTGCCACCGAACACGCTGAACGTAAGGTCCAGTTCAGCTGCATCGTCTTCGCTCATCGCTTCGTCGACGTGGCGTGGATGGAAAGTGAGGTCTGCAGCGCCGCCTTTCTCTTGTGTGATGAAATTCCCAGCGTCGTCCTCGTCTTCCTCATCCACAGAACCTTCCTCCTGTTCCTCAACATCCGATTCGTTGCGATGGTTTTCTTTGACGATCTCGGTGTCAGATCCGGACCCCATATTCACGTCTTCATCGTCACGGTTGGTATTGCCTCCTGGTGCCTTTCCATTTTGTTTCGTTAAATTAGAAGCCTGTCCCGAACTCTTGGCTGCGCTGGGACCTGCAAACACGCTTCCCATACCGACTAACGTCGTTTCAGCCAGGGCTGAGGGCGGCTTATAAAACGCATTCGGAGCATTTTTCGCGCTTCCTGCAGTCTCGAACAGTGAGATCCGTGCACCGATTTTCGACGCCACACTTGGCCCGCGCGCTGCGCTTGTAGCAAACAACATTTTGCTCCGTTCCGCAACCAGGCTTCTGTCTGCGTTTGCGCCCTTGGAAGAGGGTATCGGCGATCCGAATGCTGTGAATTTGGGTTTCGGTGGTATTTGATGGGCAGAAAGAGTCTGCTGAGGTCGGGCCACAAACGACGCAAAGGGTGACTGATGGATCCTAGTGGCTGCGGACGTTGGAACGGGTGCGGGCGTTCCCTTGTTTGCAAAACCAGCTCCAACGACTGATGGCGACGAAATTGGAACCGAACGAGAAGGCGCAGGTGATCCCGCACGGGCACCCACGTCTTCCCAGCTTGCACTCAAACTTGGCTCAGTCACGAGGGGTCTCCTCGCAGAACCAGGAACGCCTGTGAATGGCAACGACGCGTGAGCGCGTACACCCGCTGCGACCTTGCCTATTTCGTCCTCCAACAACGTTCGCTCCGCTGGCGGAAGCGTGGCGAAGAGGTCCTGGATGATCGACTTGCGGTCGATTGTGTCCCGTCCAGTCGATGATGCCTGGGATGCAATGTTTGAGGAGGAGGCACCATTTGCAAGAGAGGGCGTGACGGAGGAGAATTCGCGGTCCAGTTTGATCGCACGTACGTATTGCCCGGATTGAATCGCACGCACGCAGAGGAGGTCCTGCAAGATTGACATCGCGTGTGAGGACAGGACTGGGCGAGATGTAGCCGTGGTATGTTTGCCAAGATTAGGCGAGGAGGATGTGGTGGACTGGGAGGGCAGCGCGAGCGAATAAAGAACGGATTGCTCGTAAGATGAGAGTGGAATTGCGACAAGTTGCGCGAGTGGTTCTTGTTTCGGCGTCGCTGATGCCATTTCGATTGGATTAGAAAGAGAGAGAAAGACCTGTGGCCAAAACACGCACGCATCAAGCTCCAGCCGACTATTTTGCCGAGCAATCTTTCTCTTGTGTCACTTCCTTCGGGGAACGACTTTTGGTATGCCCATGCGTCCATGAAGGAGAGCCGGGCGAGCGAGATCGCGTAAAGGTCGATGTCATTGGGCTCTGTGAGCAATGGCTTCGCAGTGCGTACGTAGTTGACTATGAGCGCTGCTGTAGCAGGTGCAGTGCCAGTCGCGAGTGAAGCGGGGGAAGAGGATAGAGCGAGAGCTTGCAGAATTTTGGAAACATGGTCTCTGTTCAGACGTGCGTCGGCAAGTATGGAAACCGCTCTCTGATGGCAAAAAAGTCCAAGTGGCTAGTCAGAAAAGCAAGAACATGGAATAGACGCGAAAACGGAACGTACAGCGAGGTGAGTTCCCGTGTCGAGCAACCAATACGCGTCTGCCAACGCGGCGAACTGTGGGGCTATGCATCGATCTTGCAAGTAGCGCGCGTCCCAACCAGAGTTGGTTTCCTTTGTATCCGTGTCCCAAGCCCACTTGAGGAGGATATACACCAGACAGTCCTTCTTCAGGATGTCGTACACGCTCTGGTCGATTGCAGCGAGGAGTTCTCGGAGGGAGGGCCAATCTGTTGGTGGGAAGAGCATGTCAGGACTGCGAATTCCACCGCTAATGAGGAGGATGTCGAATATGAGCAGGTCGGACAAGCGCGCTCGACGAGACTCGATGGACTGAATCTTGTGCGAGTTGAACGGGAAAGCGCCAGACCTGGAGCCATTAGAAGGTGAAAAGCGCACGAGCCAGTCGTCCACGTTGGACTGATTTTCAGTGTCCTGCAACTGTTTAGTGCAAAAAGACGGAAAGACTCGACAAACTTACTACGTCCATGTATAAGAGAACAACCAACAAGTATATGATTAGTCAGCAGAGTATTGCTCCACCTTAGTCAGCGACAACTCAACTGTTCGACTCGACGACGATGTACAACGGCATCGGTTTGACGACTCCCCGCGGAAGGTACGTCTCAACGTCCCCAACAGAAATGTCTCATTTATAATTTTAACCAGCGGTACAAATGGTTACGTCCAACGCAACCTGTCAATCCTCCGGACGCACGAAACCGCCGCCGAACGTGCAGCGGCGTGGGACGTCGCGCCTCCCAAACACAGGGAACCAGACGCAGCGATTTTGGAGCACGAGCAAAAGAGAAAAGTGGAGGTCAAGTGTCTCGAGCTGCAGTTGAAGCTTGAGGACGAAGAGTGAGTTTTCCTTTCATTGTACACCTTTCGTCGTTGCAACTGCCGCTGACTGAGCTTTTTTACTTGAACAGACTCGAGGAATCAGAGATTGAAGTCAAAGTGGCTGCTTTGCGCGAAGAACTATTGGCAAACCTCGCCTCCCTTTCCACTTCTGCTAAAAACCTAAAAGTATCCGACACGCACGGCATCGCTGCCGCTAAGAAAACCGAGTTGGACAAAATGGCCCGTGCGCTCGGCACGCGTAGGGACTACACCGAAGGCGAAGCATTTGACCGCGAGAAACAGGAAGAAAATAAACGGGTGCGGCTGATTGAACGCGAGGAGCGCGAGAGGAAACGGGAAGAAGAGCGGACGAAAATGCAGGAGCAGCGTCGGCGATGGGAGGCCGAGAAGCGTGAGCGGGATCGATTGAGGAGGAGGGAGGAGGATCGGGTTAGGCGGGAGCGCGAAGCGGAGGAATCGAAGAGAAGGGAAAGAATGCCGCCACCGCCCGTTCCGCCTCATCGAGAAAGGGAAAGGGGAGGGCGTGACTCGTACAGAAGGCCATCCCCGCCACGTCGTCGTGAAACGGCGTACGAGCGCAAGCGTTCGCGGTCTAGGTCCCCTGATCAGGCTCGTCGTCGTCGCCCGCATTCGCCTGTATATTCGCGTAGGCGGTCGCCTCCGCTTCGTCGCGCACCGCAGCGCTCGGTGTCTCCGCCCCCGCGCCGCTCGTATTCACCCCCTCGTCGTGAGCGAGGCCGTGAGCGTTATGTCTCTCCACCACCGCGTCGCTCACATTCACCCCCTCCGCGTCGCGAGATGGAGGGCTCGGTTTCTCCGCCCCCGCGTCGTGAACCGGAGCGTTCTATCTCTTCATCCCCGCGCCGTTCATATTCACCCCCTCCTCGTCGTGAGCCGGAGCGTTCTGTCTCTCCACACTCGCGCCGCTCATATTCTCCCCCTCCTCGCCGCGAGCTGGAACGTTCTGTCTCTCCGCCTCCACGCCGTTCTCGTTCTCCGACTCCGCGTCGTGATCGTGACCGGTATGATGACCGACGTTCTCGCTCGCGCTCCAGGTCGGCCGGGTCTTCGATGTCCGTGAGCACCGACCGTAGCCGGTCCAGCGGTCGAAGCGACTGAAGAAAAAAAAAGAAAACGTGAATCCAACACGTTTGTTGCTGTTACTGTTTGTCATTGCATGGTGTCCCTTTAATGATTGCTGTTAATTAGCTTCTGAGTCTCATGTCATGTTTTTATCAAGTTGCAGGTGCTTGCGAGTTCTATTGATTTCTTTCTCTCCAAGCAATGGATGTTGAGACCGACTGAGTTGCGTGTTCATTGCGAGTCAAGATCACACATTTTACATAAAACGTTTTGCAATCTAATCTCTTGGTGATAAAAAACTGGACGGGGCGGGGGGATATCAATAATGGTCCACAATGACGAGCTGCGGCGTCGGGAGACCAGTTTGGAGGGGCTCACTAACGCTCCACCGGCTCAAGCGGGAGAAGGTTGTAGGCGCACGAGAAGGCTCGGTTATGTCTTTGGACGAACAAACACATGTACTGCCTGGCGCGTTCCGTCATGAGGACGAGGACCGACATGACGAATGAAAACAGACGGGACAAGGCGGAAGACCGCAGGAGTACTACCCGCACGGAAACGGAGCAGACTCAATCACTCACGCTTTTCCACTCATTTCAACCTACAGCGCGCTTTCCAGGGTACGAGCGCTAACGGTCGCCGCCGCCACCCCCCAAAGATCGCAGCGCACAGCTACTAGCAGGACTTCCTCGAGCAGACCAAGGCCAACTCCCAAGTCAGCCCTTACCCGGCTCACTGATAAGCAAAGACCAGGACGAACAACATCATGAACAAATGGACTTGTGAGCACCGGCTGTCCGCGATCACCAACAATATAATGCAATAAATAAAGAAGTAAAGAAGTAGACCTATAGAATCATTCCTCTTTGGTCCCTGACGAGTAGCAACACATGTGGGAAATGTAGTCTCCCGTAGGCAGACCCTAAGTTAGGCAGGAAGAGTCGTTTCTTCTTTAGTTCTGCAAGTTTCATTGGCAGCATTTTATAGGTGTTCGCCATTTCGTTCCAAAAATCGGGACTTACCGTGTGCCGTCCGACATCAAGGTGGAGTCGGCCGCAGAGTACCCAAGGCCAGGGTCTAGCACGGACTGGGTCATGGAGGGAGACTTGGAGTTGGAGAAGGACGAGGATATCGTCGGCGATGTGACGTAGTAAGAAGTATCGGGGCACTGGTCCGGGAATGGTAAAGGGTGCTGAGGCGGCTCGCTCCGATCGGAATAGTCGTGCAGGAGATAGTCCGTTGGCTCCCTGTCAGGGTCATGCGTTCTGTGTCTCCGGATGAAAAACACGAGGAATCCGAGGGCGACGATGGCTGCGAGCCCACCCACAGTGCCGCCTGAACACGGAAGTTGAATGACCTCGACATAGAGAAATAATTCGAGTGACCTACCAACAATGGCGGCTAGCTCCTTAGAACTGGAGATCGATGTGAGTATACCAGGCGCATCCGAATGAATCAACCACTAGGATGCTGACCTAGTCGTCGTTCCGCCGCCTGTGCTCGTAGGAACACCACCACTCGTAGTAACAATGCTACCAGCGGGTGGTCCTGCGGTGGATGTAGGAGAGGTATTCGTGATGCACAAATTGTTAGGACCCTCAGAAACGACAAACGGGACACTACCCCCAGTTCCGAGGCCACGTTGGTCTCCGACTACTACCAGGACAGTCGTGCCTGCAAGCAGGGCGGGCGTCCAGTTAAAGCCGATCCCCGTGTTTCCTGGCGCATTAGTGAGCGCGCCCACTGGTACCGAGAATGACTCTCCTCCAGGGATGACACCCTGCACGTTTACGTTGCTGGATGCGAGCAAGGAATAGGGTCAAGACTGTCTAGTATATGCGAAACGAGTGAGAGTGAAATCACCCTTGTACTGTCGAAGGATCCCACCACAGCAAGCAAGCACTACACTCGAGAAGTTGGTTTGGAGAGAGGTTGTAAACGAAATCGGGGTGGACAGACTGAGCTGGGTTGAAGCAACTCGAGTCTGTACTGTTCGCCACGGTGATAGCTCTGCTAGTACCACCCGTGCCAAAGCCTGAGCTATCGCTCACCTGAGGAGGAAGTGAGCACGATCGTAAACCAAGGACCATCGACGAAGGAGCTGGGATGTGAACGATGACTTACAACTGCGACAAACTGGGAGTTTTCTGGGTAATTGAGCGGTAAGCTGAGGGTGGTTGCATTTCCAGAAAACTGTTGTGATATGATTGTGCGGACTTCGACGCTATTCGCTAGTGGGGAAGGGCCATAAGGGACGATGAGGACACTGTAAGGCGGCACTCCTGAACCAGTGATTTGGAGGGAAAGGGCGGTACATTGTTGAGGATTGTTAGTGAAAACAAAGGAGTACGCAGAGACGAGAGAAGCGCGGAGGACGAAGGAAATGACTATGCCAGAGACTGAAGGAAGACGGAAGATCATTGATCTGCAGCGCATGTAGTTGAAGTTGGAGGGAGACGGTGTTTAGTCGAACATTCGTCGGCGCGTAGTAAATGGAGGAGGCAATTCCAGGGACAGGGAGGCGCGGAACTTTGGCTCATAATGGATGGTCTGCGTGCCAGTGGTCTGGATCGATTGCATAAGTGTATGTACAATGTGCCCTGGCTGTCAAGGTGATGAGTCATTGCTAAGATAGCACTGGTTGAACTTGTGGAGGGCATGAGCACTCGTGCGCGGCCATTATTAATACTCACCGACGTTACACATACAATACAATCCGAGAGCACAACGCCGATTTCGATGCGCATATTTGATGAAGAAGCTGGAATATTGTATACTTGCATTCATGTCACGTCATGTCACAGGCACAATTAATGACGCTGTCCACGTGATAGATAAGTAACTAATTTTGCACTCGCGCACCGAAATGTAGTTATCCAGACACGATCGACATCGCCGTTTCGCCTCGGTCCGCTGAACCACATATGTACAACATGTTCTGCTTCAACGGGACGATGCTGAAGACGAATGGGATACGGAAAATAGAGATGATCAAAATACCACTCGAGCTAGCCCATCTGTGGCCACCTTTTCCCGCCCGGGGCTATCTCAACTTGATGTTGACCTCAGGCGGCTCTGGGCCTTTATCGGGCGGTCCGCACAACCTTGAGTGGGTCCATGATACCAGCCTTGATCATTTTCACGTATTCACCCTTGCTCGCATCATAGCCCATAGCAAAATTCTCCGCACCACCGTACTGACCCAAAAACGTGCCAACGATCATCGCAGACTCCTCACCCGGCCCGTGACCCAAGCCCGCATTCGTCAAAATAGTATAGTACACACACGACACGCTCGACGTACCTTGAGTGAATCCATATCGTCCGGGCTCCACCTAAATCAACTATAACTAACCAATTCTCGAGCAACTGCGACGGTGCCTCCACGAAATCGCGCGCGATCGTCGTCCCGTGTGGAACGAGCATAACTC
The DNA here is from genome assembly GCA_038091575.1 of Leccinum subgranulosum. Classification (NCBI taxonomy): domain Eukaryota; kingdom Fungi; phylum Basidiomycota; class Agaricomycetes; order Boletales; family Boletaceae; genus Leccinum; species Leccinum subgranulosum. Next base: position 9,216 of record JBBPOS010000159.1, read on the forward strand.
GTCCGAATTCACCAGTTCGTCACGTTTCTCCTGTTGTGCAATGTGACGCTGTCGTGTCACATCAGCGCGCTGGCGTCGGTTTTCGCCAAGTTTGCACCATGGCCGTCAGCAGGTAGTGTCTCTTCCCGTTGGCTAGCTCGTAGCATGGGCTGCCTGGCAATAGACCTACATGATGGCGTGCGTCCAAGCGACGCTTTGGCCTTATCGACGTGGAACATCGTATATTAGGAGTGGTCCACGGGTTCACGAGCCGAACCCGAAGGCGTTTACCGAGGAGATCGAGAGTGACAGGAAGCGACGGCTAGTGAGAAGTTGAGGGAAAGGAAAGAAAAAAAGTCTGATAGTTCTTCAGATGCGGCGTGGGTTGTGTAGCGATCTAGTAACGTAAGGGAGTTTGACTTCGAGGGGATGTACGTGGAGGAAAGCAAGCGCTAAGTGCACAGCCTAATGGCTGTTGACCTGCGGTACTTGCAGGTTCATCCTTCTTTCCAGTTTCCACCGCTTAGCGCTGATCCCTGGCAGCCCAGCATACTTTCCAGAATTTTTAATACCAGGAGCGGTGAGTACGTCGACAAGAAATTCGACTGACATTGAACGACTCGGAAAACAGGATTTGAAGGGTTCGAAGTTCCTCAAATGTCTATCAAAGGTGATGAAAAAGAGGCCATTGAAAGCGGAATGTACCCACTGGCAGAAACGGGCGACGACACCGGAGGACCCTCCCCCCGCATAGTCACGGCTGACCAGAGGGACGCAAACCTGGTCACGATCGATCATCCAGATCTGGTGGTTTCGGTCGCGTTTCTCGCCGGCGGGAAGGAGGTCATGAGCGGTGGATCAGGAGGGAATATTCGACGATGGCGAACGGAAGATGGCATGGAGGTAGACATGCCAATCGATGCTGGAAGCTCTGTGAGACATCTCGTCGTGTCACGAGATGGCAAGTGGGTGGTGGCTGGGACATATGATGGTCAAGTTGTGGTGTGGAAGTCGACGAACTTCGAAAAGGAAATCGACTTCAAAGCACACGGCGATGAGGTGAACGTGGTGGACATTTCAGTCGACGGGACGAAAATCGCAACAGGATCGGATGACAGGACGGTCAGTGTCTGGTCACTAGCACTTCCTACGGGAGAGCGACTGCTCGGGCCTTTGAAACACTACAACTGGCTGGTCGCGGTCAAATTCTCTCCAGACGGCAAATTTATTGCAACTGCCACGTACGCACAATACTCTGTTCGGATCTATGACAGTCTCGATGGCACACTCCTCAAAGAATTTCCAATATTCTCGGGATTCAACAGATCCCTTGCCTGGACGGGCAATGGAGAACAAGTCTATGTCTTGTCTTCCAGTGGCAACATCTATTGTCTCGACGTGTCTTCCAAGTCGGTGCTCTCTCAATGGTCTATTCACAGCGACGACAATCCATACTGCATCACACTAGCATGCGACGGCGCATGCATAGCAGTCTCTGCCAATTCATCGGTCTCATTCTGGGATACTACAACACATCATCAAATCGGACCTGTCATCGACTACCCCCATGATGTCTCGTTCATGACCATCTCCGAAAACTACGATATGGTGACTGCGGGTGACAAGACAATCATGTTCCGCAATCTGCACGGTGTTCTGCCCACCATCATACATCAACCATGTGAGTATATGCATTTTGAAGTGAGGTGGTTGTCTGAGACCGCCGTCCTGACGTCAGAAAGAACTTGTTGAATCCCTGTCAGACAGTAATGATGACTTACTGGAGGTACTAATTCATTTTTGTTCCGGTTCGAAACATATCATCATACGGCACAGGTCGAGCTCCCACCCACGGCGCCCACGGCTGACGACCAGTTAAACTACGACGAGGTTCGTGGCCAATCTATTCCAACTTTACTTCCGTGTTGACGCTGCGGAAGGCACCCTCGCAGGCGTCGTCTGTTCATTATGAGGACCAGGTGCCACTGCCTGTCTCATCCCACTCCACATCACGGCCTTCAGTCCACCTCATGAACTCCACCCCAGAGATATCCTCACAGAAGATTAACAATAGCGTGCCGCCGTCTCGATTTCTTCGGATTTTTAGGTGGAAGAAGTCCATCAAAGAACCTACGGTTTCGTCACCTCGTCGTCTTGCCGGCATTCAATCCAGGTCAGCAGAGAACGTGAATGCCTCGAACAGAGCATTTTCGACAATGGCCAAAGCTCAAGGCATACCGGTGAGTGCTCCTTCCATGATGTGAACTTGGTCCATCTAAACTATCATCTTAGCGGACGGTCAGAAGAGTTGGGGAACCGGTAAGTGTTTAAAGTTGTCTATTGGGCCTGTAGATTCCATCGTTTATGTTTCCGTGCAAAAGAAGAAAGTAAAGAAGTCGAAAACCAGACCTCGTGTGGGCGGAGACCGCAACCGTGGCACTAACACAGGAGGTCATCCTCCGAATCCAGGGCCATCGAACGACGGATCTCTTCCGTCAGATGTGAACGGTAACCATAGTGATAGTCCTAGCACCGGACGTCCACCGGATGTCAAGCCAGCAAGTGAAGTAGGTTTTCCGTCAGCATTGATCACAGCGCAGCAGCTTATGTTCTACCAGGTACAACAGGCAAAAGATCCAGATCAACCTTCGACTTGGAGGATCGGTTTGAGGGTGCGCATACTCTCTTTGAGCATGTATTGCGAAGTTTATTGCTGCGTCAGGAAGAACCTGGAAAGGCTACCCTTTCCTTCACATTTCCCACATGGTTGTGTTGCCGCTCGTCAGGGACAGAAGAGGAATAATTGTAGGTCGTATATGCTACGGGATTTATTCATTTACCATGCCAGACTACGAGCGCGTGATCAATGACTATGTAAAAATCGAGTCCGTCAGTGGATGGTGCTCTCCAGGACGCTCGGTATCAGTCAATGGAGCTGCGGCGATCAGTTTGGAGGGGTGTCACAACCTACTAACTCTGGCTCTCCACCGGCTCGAGCGGGTGAAGGTAGGCTTCTCACGAAATTCTTGTCTCAGACTCTGGACTAGTTCGTCGACGCGCGTCAAGAGGTCAACATCCTCATTTGGACAGCAGAGGCTGAGGTTCGGTCATTGCATGTCTTTGGACGAATAGACGCATGCGCTGCCTGGCGCGTTCCGTCATGAGGACGAGGACCGACACGACAAATGAGCACGAACGGAACGAGGCGGAAGAGGGCACCGCAGACCAAGCTTCTCCATTCGCCCCGGCCCGCAGGAGTACTACTACGTGCACGGAAACGCAGCGGGCTCAGTCACCCGCGCGCCCATCTACCCATCTCAACCCACGGCGCACTTCCCAGGGTGCGCTGACGGTCACCGGCGCCACCCCTCAAAAATCGCAGCGCACAGCTACTAGGACTTCCTCGAACAGACCAAGGCCGACTTCCGAGTCAGTCCTTACCCGGCTCACTGATGAGCGAAGACCAGGAGGAACAACATTATGAGCATCGGCTGTCCGCGATAACCAAGTTCAAGTTCTTTCTCTTCACGGAGACGTACCTCCAGATCGAGTGAGAGTCCTAAGCAATCGCGGACATCCCCTGAGTTTTGATGCAACAAGGCGCACTGGCAATGACACGATCATCCACACATTCGCAATATAACGCAGTAAATAAAGAAGTCGCATAGTATACCTATGGTATCATTCCTCCTTCGTCCCTGACGAGTGGCAACACAACCATGTGGGAAAAGCGATGGCAAGGATAGCATTTTCAGATTTTCGCTGATAGGCGCTTGATGTAAGTCTCACAATGTCACAATGTATGCTCGAAGAAACCATACGCACGATCAAACGAATCCTCCCACTTGAGGGTTGACCTGCATCTTTCCCCTCTTGTGCCTGATACGACATGAGTTTCTACACTGTGATCGACGCTGACGGACCTACCTCGCTCCCTGGATTCGAATCCGGAGGACGTCCAGTGCTAGTACCACCGCCGTGATCACCATTTACATCTGACGGGAGAGGGTCGTTTCTCGATTGCCCTGGATTCGGAGGACGATCCCCGCCCGCACGAGGTCTAGCTTTCGACTTCTTCTGCCAGGAAAGATAAACAATGGCATCTACGGGTCAGATGGACAACTTTGAACACTTACCCGTTCCACAACCCTTCTAACCGTTCGCTAAGATCATAACTCAGACTAAGCACATCCATTAGCCTTTCGAGGAGCACTCACTGGTATACCTTGAGCTTTGGCCATTGTCGAAAACTTTGCTCTGTTCGAGGCATTCACGTTCTCCGCTGACCTAGATTGAATGCCCGCACGGCGACGAGGCTCAGGGACTGCAGTTTCTTTCATGCTCTTCTTCCACCTATCTAGAATCCGAAGGAATCGAGACGGCGGCACACTATCGTCAAGCTTCTCTGAGCGTATCTCTGGGGTGGAGGTCGTGAGGTGGACCGGAGGCTCCGATGTGGAGTGGGATGAGACATTGGGCGCATTGGGTGGTGGAAGCTGGTCCTCATGATGAACAGACGACGCCGGAGAGGGTGCCTTCCGCAGCATCAACACGGCAGTAAAGTCGAAATGGATTGACCACGAACCTCATCGTAGTTGAACTGATCGTTAGCCGTGGGCGTGGTGGGTGGGAGCTCGACCTGCACTATATGATGACATGTTTTGAACCGGAACAGGAATTAATTTGCACCTCCAGTAAGTCAACCGTAACAATGCTGTCCGAATGTGATTCTGCGAGTTCTTTCTGGTGTACATTGGATATCAGGACAATTGTCTGAAATAACATCATGATTTCAAATTGCATATACTCACATCCTTGAGGTATGATGGTGGCAGAACACCATGCAAATTACGCAGCGTGATTGTCTTCCCACTCACGGTCACCATATCGTAGTTTGCCGAGATTTCCGCGGACCAGACAGCATGGGGGTAGTCAAGGATAGGTCCAATTTGTTGATGTGTCGTAGTATCCCAGAATGAGACCGATGAATTGGCACAGACTGCTATGCATGCACCGTCGCATGCTAATGCGATACAGTATGGTCTGCTGCTGTGAATAGACCATTGCGAGAGCATCGTGCCGGAGGACACGTCGAAACAGTGAATGTTTCCACCGTAAGATAGGGCAAAGAGTTGCTTTCCATTGCCCGTCCAGGCGAGGGATCCGACGAATGGCGACATCGCTGTGATCGGAAAGCCTGCAAGGAGAGTGCCATCGAGACTTTCGTAGACCCGAACGGACTCCTTCCACGTTGCAGTTGCTATGAATTTGCCGTCCGGAGAGAATTTGACCGTGATCAGCACAGAGTCGTGTTCCAAAGGCGCGAGCAGTCGATCCCACGTGGGAAACGACCAGACAATGAGCGTGTTGTCACCCGATCCAGTCGCGATTTTCGTCCCGTCAGATGAGATGTCCACCGCATAGACCGCCTTGTCGTGTGCTTTCAAGTCAATTTCCTTTTCGAAGCTCGTCGAATTCCACACCACAACTCGACCACTCTCCGTCCCAGCCACCAGCCACTTGTCGTCTCGTGACAAGACGAGATTGTACACGGAGCTTCCAGCATCGATTGGCATTCCCACCTCCATGCCATCTTCCACTCGACATCGTCGAATATTCCCTTCCATTCCACCGCTCACGACCTCCTTTCCGCCGGCGAGGAACGCGACCGAAAACACCCTAGCCGGATGATTGATTTGGATCAGGTTTGTGTCCGATTGGTTAACTGTGACGATACGGGAGGGTCCGCCTGTGTCGTCCCTCGTTTCTGGGTTCCCTTCGATATTCAACAATACCTCGTTTTTATCACCTTTAGACATTTCTCCCTGGGTGACTAGTCTCAGACGCCCGTTGATCTTCTCCCTGGCTAGCTAATGTCTTGTTACAGTAATGTCGATCGAATGTCTGGTCGACTAGCTCACCGGTCCAGTTCCTCTATCTCAACCGTCTCTTGGAAAGTATGTGACTGAGTTGGCTATCAGCTCTGAGATCTGAGCGCTCGAGCAGCGGAAAGAAGCCTATACCATCATTGTCAATGTTGAGAAAAGCACAACAGTCACGTGATCATACCCTCTTGCTATAATACAAAGTACAGTTTGAATGTAAGTAGCACTCAGCGCGCCATCGTCTGCTGTCCGCCCGTGTTCTGCTTCAACCGATCGACCAGCGATGCATCAGGCGCATTTGCAGCGGGTATCTCCAACTTGTTTGTGCTTTCCTTTTTGCTCGTCCTCGAGTCACCCTTGAACCCTACATAATACACTCTCGATTGGTCTCCGCCAACGGAATTGCCCTGTTCGCGGTCAGTGATCGAAGTTCGTGATAAGGCTGAGGAACCGAAAGGATGTCCAGATATGGAAACGTCAAAGGACAGAAGAAGAAGGGAAGACTCTGGTTCACAGACAAAGGCAAAGGGCACGCGCAATGCGTTCCTTGCGCAGGGTCCAAGTATTATAACGTTCAACACGACTCACGAAGTAGAGGCTGAGGGTGTGTACGCTCGCCAACGCCGCAATCCTCAAAGGGTATTCCACAGCCCTCGTTTCGCCTTCGAGAAGACAAATGTCGAGATGGGGCTTCGTGTTCTCTGCGTCCGCAAAGTCGATGATGTCCGGGTAGTTGGCGAAGAGCTTGAGGTTCCGTGGCGTCGATTCACCACGTCCTATTCCGGATTGTAAGCGTAAAAGACGACGAGGAGGCGGTGCGTGAATACAAGAATTAGGGATGGGACATGAAAAGAAAACCCCAAAGAAGTGTGCGCAATGGCAGCGTGGCGAAAAGGGGAAGACAAGAAAGGTTTATTTACCGAGTTTGAGCACGATGGACTTGATGCGCACGTTCTGGGAAAAGGGAACGTGTATGATAATCTACGGCAAGGGTAGGGTTTGGGTGATGTCATTTGCTGCAGGTTCGTCTTAGTTCGTCCCTAACCTGGTCGTCTACGCCCGAATCGGCGAACTGGCTCGTGTCCTCGCGGTCAGACCACGGTTTGATGAGTGCCTTTGCCTGCTCTGGAACGTCGAGATTCAGTCCGTGCACGCTGGGCGTCGCCACGCGGGTATTAATGACGAGCTCTGCGAGACTCTGGACGCTGTGAAGGCTTACTTGTCCCGATCTATATAGCTAAACAGGTTTGAATGTTCAGTGCCCTGCAGATCTCCAGCGAGCGAATTCGAGCTTTGGTCTGACATGCTGATTGAAGTCAACGTTGCACACTTCCAAACTGGGTATTATGTACCCAAACAAATTTGGTCTCTTTCTTCTAACCCTGCTCCAACAAAAATGAACAGGCTCACAACAGGTCTCGCGCCTGCGTTGCGGAGACCTTCGCGTCCATGGTCGTCGCGTATTCTTGCCCACAGAATATGTGTGTGCTCTCCAAGAGCCTATTCCACGCCCTCGTCCTCCTCAGGCAAGGCACCCCAGACCGCACAGGCAGAGCCTTCCCCGATCCCGGCCAGCTCGACTTCAAACGCTCAGAAGTCTGCCTCCATACCCGGGATACACCTTGCAGACATCCCTCAAGACGGGTTTCTTCCAGACCTCATGCAATATGATAAACTTCTCGACGAACACTCCGTCGCAGACTATCCCCCCACCCAAATTGCGCCTTTTGCCAACCGCGTCATCGTCCGAAATGACCCCTCCATGATCATCGGAAACTTTTACGACACCTCTGCATCTCCCTCTCCCTCCCATCTAGATGCGCTCGAGGAGCAACGCGAAGGAATCCAGGACGAGGACCTCGAGGCCGAAGAACTCGAGGAGGCGGACGACGACGAGACGATGAGCAACGTCCACGGCTCAACGGCGAGCGAGTCCCCGCTGACGCCGCAGCAGGTCGCCAAACTGCATGTCTACCCGCTCCTCATGCGCCGCGTCACACAGCAGACGGGAAAGGGCAAGATCCACTCGATGTACTCACTCGTCGTCGTCGGCGACGGGAACGGCCTCGTCGGATACGGAGAGGGCAAGGACGAGGAGGCTGCGGTCGCGCGTGACAAGGCGCTCGCCAAGGCACTCCGGTCGATGGACTACGTCGAGAGGTTCGAGAAGCGGACGTTTTGGTCCGATATCGAGAACAAGTTTGGGGCCACTAAGATCATCTTGCGGCCGAGGCCCGTAGGGTTTGGGTTGAGGTGCAACCCGAACATACACCAGGTCCTTAAGGCAGCAGGCATTAAGGATGCTAGCGCGAAGGTGTGGGGGAGCAGGAATCCGCTCATGGTCATCAAGGGGTTGTTTAGGATGCTCCAAGCTGGACATGCGCCGTTGGGCATGGGAGATGGCATCGGCGGTGGTATGAGGCGATTGGACAAGGGGAGTGGATTGAGGAATAAGAGTGCGATTGAGAGGGACAGGGGAAGAAGAATGGTGGATCTAAGGACATTTTGAGCACGCATCCATTCGATATTCCAGGTGTTTCACTCTGCACTAATAACACTAGATGTTTGCTGATCCATTGTCGAACGACGCCCTCCCCCACTGGACCTGGTCTATTGGGGCCAGATCTCGGCATAGTCACAAAAATTGCCTGCCTAAGGTGCATGGATTTGCTGGCAAGCCTCGAGGATCTGGTCGGAAGTTAAACGAGCCGGAAACATTATTTATCGCCGCCAGTGGTTTCGCCAGTTTCTAACCATTGCACACACCTTTCGCTAAAAGTATCCTGTGGCCTACTATTCGTCCTTCCCGAGTAACAACTTTTCCGGGCCAGTATCGGTCCGGGTCAAACGTGTGCTCTCCAAACGACAACGTGCAGGGCCGATGTTCCGACGCACCCCGCGTGTCACATTTTATCACCCCTTCTTCGGTCCAGACGTTCGTTTCAAAGGTCACCTGCGACGTTCGTGTCCAGCACCGAGGCTCACACAGCACGACAACCGCACCTTCCGCGGACGGCAGCACAAATTCGTAACCCGGAGGACCTACCAGTAAGGGTCGCACTCACCCCTTCGTCAGCAGTTAGCGTCAGTACGACCTGAAAGAGGCTACGCATCGCGTGCGGTCCCTCGGTACCAAACCTATGATGCGTACCCTTCAGGATTGTTTCAGGATCGTCAATCAAGCGCCATGATAGCATGCATATTCCTCGCCCCCGTGGCCATGAATAAGGAAATGATCCGACCCTACAACTCTCGGCTCCGCGGATTGCTTCCCTGCTGGGGTATTCGCTGAGCCAAATAGGGGGTGAATATGATCACAGATCATCGAAGTTCGACGCCTGCGCCTGCATCATGGTTCGCACCCACCCTGGAAGGACGACCGCCAGAAGTAAGTGCATACGTACTCGGTGTGCGGGCATTGTTAACTGTTATGTAAAACCACTCACATCGTCCTTCGTGACGGCCCAGCAAGAGAGTCTGGGGTGGTTAGACTGGACCGTTTTCGACTCGGAGTCGCATCGTGCTGTAAGAGATTAATCACAGGAGTTGCGCTGACCAGCCAATCAGACGCGCTCTAAACCGGACGAGCTACATTAGTATGTAGTCCTGGTGTATGCGAGCGCTAGCGCTCATCACCCACGATATATTACAGCGCATCGCATTGATTAAAAGCGCAACTCGGTGGTCCTGCAGAGTGATCTTGGATCAGCCGTAAGTCATAACTGATAACTCACACACATGAAAATAGTGGGTTGTGATGTTGATGGTCATCGATGGCTACTCATCACTGTTCCACTTACTAACTATATTTGCGTCGTCCCGTGGATGCCACGGCGGAATGTTTCACTTGTTATTTTTTGTTGTTCCAGGTGAGTTATTTGATTTCGTAGAATGTAGAAGAGACTAAGCTTGGACGCGCGCGGGGAGCCTTGATATAATACCCACCCGTGACCCGAGTCGTTGAAATTGTCGACCACAAGTAACATCAGACCCCGAAAACAACCCGGATTCTCCGCGGACTATGTTTTTTTTCGGGCTGCGCGGCTCCGGGAGTCTGAGACATATGTCTGCAATAGCTTCCAGGCTGCATGCCAGGCACTCATTCAATCAAGTCCCGCACTGAACTTAGCGGAAGAAGGGAAGATCCGATGAGGTGACAACGTCGTTCCGTGACTCGGACCGGCTGTTTTGTTTCTAGGAATCTTCAGTCCACTTGCAGTCCTGGCAAGGCGAATCACACGTGTATGGAGGACATCCGCCGCGGCTCACCCTGGGCCGCACTCTTTCTCAGAGCAGAGATTCTTCTTCCCTAGAAATTCAGATAATCTTGCCATCCTCGTGAGATCGGATTTTTGGGGACATAGCTGAGTCCTTGGCAAGTTGAAAATTTGACAGGGCGGGTCCGGGACTTTGGACATGTTCAATTGAAAGATATCCCGACGGGTACCTGCTGCATCCTATCCCGGCGGAAGAGTCACCGTCATACAGTATGTGGTAAGCGACTCAAGGCACCAAGAAACTCTCTCCTTGGAAATCCAGTTGGAAATGTCACCATTCGTTTCGATATGTTGTAACACTGCATCCGATCGCGTCCTCCCATCGCGTCTAGCACGCTTATGACATTGATCACGGAAATCCTTGGAATCTTGCCTACGTTGAAATCAATTTTGACTCCTAGTAGCGGCCCGCTCTCTCTAAGAGTGTACCCCCGATCTAGAGCATTACTAGCCACCCGGTATATGTACTCGCAGTGGACGCTCCAGTTTGAACTGGATTCCGACCAACGATGGCGGCGCCAATGATTAATCTGAGACCACCGTTCTCAGCCCAGCCAATCTACGTATATAATGTTGACTGCCGACCCGGGAAATGAATTGCTGACTGCACGTTGACTAGGTAAGTACTACGGGCCTAGACTTGGCTAATCGACGACTTCTATATCTATATCTGGTTCCATGTTCCATTCGGAAAAGTCTCGGTGTGGCCCCTATCTCCCCATAAAAGACGGTACCCTGTTTTCTGGAAATGGAAGTCGTCCATTCCGCTGTTCCAGAATAATTGGAGCCCGTTTTGGAGTTATTGTCGTCATGAGCGCTTGGATTCAATGAATCAATCACATGCACAGTTTGGGTTATCGTCGTCGATCATATCATGAATTCGATTCATAGAATGCAAGCGGGATTTCTTCGTACACCAGGTACTGATACATACGAATGTTACACTTGCTGTGCAAGAGAAGATGGGTTACGAATTGGAAGAAGAAGAAAAAAAGAAGATAAGAGAAAAAAAGAGAAAAAAAGAATCGAAGTCAGGTCGTGGTCGTGAACGTCGAAGTGGCTATAAATTCGCCAATGTGGAGAATTTGGTGTGGAAAGATGAAGATGGTTGAAAAATGCACGGGCTTTTTGTACAAACGTGATGCTTTCGAATCGTTCTATAATGCAGAGGATTGTCCAACCCTTGTCGTGCGGTGCGATTGCTGTATGTCACCGAGGGAAAGGGACAAAAAAGAAAGAGCGAGCGAGAATTCATAAAGGAAAGGACGATCACGAACTCGCCTTCGCCCCTCAAGCGGTAGCAAATAACTTCGCTGGAGAGAACCAAGGACGTCTCGTGCGGGGTCGCGCAGCCTGCCGACATTGTTCGTATAGCCGAGACGTCGCCGCCGTCGCAGACGTGGGCTCCGAACTCGGTGAAGGCGTGCGGCGCCACGACGAAGTAGGACTCGAGGTGAAAAAGGAGTGGAACGGAAAGGCGTCCGTAAAGGAGCCTCTCCTACCTCGATGGTCTTCTTCGGCATGGCCGGGCGGAGTCCGTGGGGGTGACGAACCACGGGGAAAGGAAAATCGCCAGAGAGAGGACGACCATCGCTTCGTTTCGCTTCCACTCCCGTTGGCAGATCGAGGTATCGGAATGGGCACAGGTGAACTAGGACGGGGGAGCCCAGAAATGCCGTTATGGATGTGCGGGGGTTGAGAGGGGAGGGAAGGAAGCGTGGTCTTCATAGTGCCCATGGGAGCGTGTGCGTCTTGCCGGCATGTACTTACGACTGCACCAGGTCCATAGGGATTCATAGCTTTAGTTACGACGGCATCGCGGCGCCAAATGGCCAAGTGGGCAGGCGAGGTATCTTCCATGATCTTCTTGGAAGCGATGTCTAGGTCTAGACCTACCACGCTCTCAGCAGAGGACGACATGGTGGACGGGTATGAGGACAGGTAATCGGTGTCTGGGTATTCCCACGAGGTCGAATCGATACGACGGCTACCAGGCGTTGCATACACACCCAGATCCTCGCTGGAAGGCATGGCCGATGTCCAAGGCAGAGAGACCTTTGAGATAGAGTCGGGGGAGGGAAGGTAGAAGCACGAGGAGAAAGGAGTGGCACTTTCGACGGCGGTGTGCATTGAGGAGAAGGTGGTGCGCGTACTGTTGCTCCCCGTAAAGAATATTCGACGGCCACAATCGGTATTGATTTTAAGAGGCCTGGAGGGACCCAGAATTGGCCTGGTGCGCAACATGCTGATGCCCTCTGGCGTGGGAGGAACTGAGGGAATGGACCCAGACGGAACAGTGGATAGCGGAGAGAACGTGGAAGGTGGGGTGCGAGGAGCTTCGTAGATCTTGAGAGGATCGAGCACAGCTGAAGACGGTGAGCGTATGGACGACTCAATGGCCCATGTTGCATTGCACGAAGAGTATTCATCGTCCCACATCGGATCCCGAATGGAGTGCCTAGCGAACTCCATCTCCGAATCGCTGTCCTTGCTCCAGCGAGAACGAAGTTCGGTGTGATGGTCGGCGGGAAGGTCTCCAGGAGTCGAAGAATCTGAATCGCTTTCGATGTCGACATCGATTTCCCATGCACAGCGTGCCATACTTCCTTCGAAGATTACGCCTTCTGCGTAGAAATGATCCACTTGCTGTATTGCAGCCCTAACCTCGGACAAAGTGATGCGACGACGCCAGTCCACCTCGAGCATGCGACAAAGGATGTTGTTCACTTCGGCAGAGATGGGAAGGACGGTGGGAAGAAAATTGAGGGGATCCTCAAGATATGCCCGGAAAGTCGGGTCGATCGAGGATGCTGACTTCCAAGGGTTGCGGCCAGTAGCGAGGTTCAAGAGGATGATGGCGAGAGACCAGATATCGTTAAAGAGGGGGGAGTAAGACCCTGTTGGTGCAAATTCGTCGCCTTGGCATTCTGATGTGCAAAGGTATGAGATACGCAAACAAAATCGAGGAGGAAATACTCGCCTGGGCTCATGTGGTAGACGCTACCGGTGCGGAACTCCTCGCTAAACCTATCGGTAGTAGCAAGGCCGAAATCAGTGATGGCCACCCGGAGTCCGCCATCGAAGCAGAGAACGTTCTCGGGTTTAAGATCCCGGTGATAAATGCCGAGCGAATGGCAATATTCGACGGCATCAAGAAGCTGAAGGAAAATGTGCTTAATAAAGTGATCCTGGCCGAGGTAGCGACAATGATGCAAGATCTGAGAGAAGAGGTCTCCGTCGGAGGCGTAGTCCATGACGAGGTATGTGTTGTGCTCTTCCACAACCCGGTGGAGGGTGACAACGTTTGGATGGGCTGACGAAAGACGGTGAAGTGCTATTTCCCGCATGTGCAGTTGGCGCTGGCGGGAGCCGCTGTGAATATGGGAACTGATGAGACACTTGACGGCATAATTGCGCGAGAGTGGGTCTACGGCACGGTAAACGACGCCGTAGCCACCTACGCCAAGGACCTCGACTAGTTCGAGGGTGTCGTTGTCGATGAGCGTACCCAGGGCTGGGGGAGGCGGGGAATTCGCAGAGGACTGCTTGGCCGGCATCCTGGGAAGACCCTGCAACGACGAATAGAGAGAGTTTGACCTAGCGGTCGAGAAGTGGGCGTCCGAAGACGAGGAATGTGGTGGTGAGCTGTGGGAAGTAAGGACGAAGAGCGAATTACGCAGGCCGGCAATTTAAGAGAGTGGGGTGCCGTTGCAGCGTGGCAAGCATGAGGCAGCCAGACCCCCAGTTGGAAGCGGCTGTTGGTGATAGACGAGCGGAAGGGAAGGAAACCTGCAGGAAGGTTCGATAATGACATCGAGGCAGGCCACGGCTTTTCTATCGGCAGTGAGCACAGGGAGATCAGTCATCATTTCAATATCGAGGTATTAGAGGACCAACCCCTAAAAAGGCAGGAGCGGGGCGGGGGTGGTGGAGCGGCGGGTACCCAGGGTGGCAGTACAAATTGGGAATGTACAATGATCAGCACGCCAAGAAACATGCTGAGTGTGTACCTGTCGTGCAAAGTCTCGAGTTCTGTCAGCCGGCAAAAAAGTGGCAGACGGCGAGCGAAGGAAAAACAATGATACGGAAAACGGATAATCCGTGAAATGGAAATTCTGGGTTTGTAAGTTGATCAGTGATCGGGCTAAGTCAAGTTCTGCTAATACGTAGTCGGTCAGCAAATGGACCCCTGGCAGGGGGGCAACTGCTCGTGTCATGTTGCCTGAAGAGCCACTGAACGTTCAACGCACGCACCCAAAGTTTTGGAACCGAACGGCTGCGTGCACGACGACACAGCAACTCGCGCTCTGGATATAGAAAATAACGAGGCATGACGAGTGCAAGCGCGTAAGTAGATAACGTTACATAGCTAGGGATGGAACGCGCTCTGTGCGTGTACAATGAAAGCCACGTGACTAGAACGCGTCGCGCGTAAGCTGTGCGGCGGGTCGGAGCGGGCGGGGTCTCAAAATGGCAAGTGAGAGTTTAAATCGTACTAAGCGAGCGTGAACGCGGTTCAATTTCTGTTCATCAACGTGTTGCACAGCGCATACACGCGTGTTCACCTCTCCACTCCTACTCCAACACATGTCTCTCCGCTCTTTTACGGTATTTCAGGATATCCCATCAGACCACAGCGACAGCGGTCCATCCACCGTCGTCCTCTCGCCAACCACATTGCTATCCACCCTCGCCGCCATCGAAAAGGAGAACCTTCACCCAATCACGGGACAACGCACAGGTCCTGCAGTGGGCTCTGATGCAAAGAAGAGAAAATCTGCCGCTCTCGCAACCAAAGCGCTCACGGAATCGTCCTCCAAGAAGCACAAGGAGCTCAAGGAACAGCCCAAGAAGACGCGAAAACCCCTCAGCTCCTCTGGAAAGTCTAGAAGCTCCGACACGAGGAAGAGCTCCTCCAAGTCAACTCGTTCCTCTCGCAAACTTTCTCCCCTACCGCCAGTCGCAGAGGAACACGCGTCGCAACCCCAGCCACTGCGTCTCTCCACTTCGCAGCTGGACGTCGACTCTCGGTGCTACGAGTTGACCGTCTCGCCCTTGGCGGATGTATCCGAAGCCTACGATACATCTCGTGCGGGCAGCCAAGAGTCCGACGTGCACACAGAACGGGTCCGTATATACGCCTTTTTTTTTATACCTCCGGGTGTTGACAGTGCTCCAGGAACAGTCAGTTGAACCCGCTATCCGTGACCATTTCTCTCCTCGCATGGTTAACAAGCCTCTCCAATCAAACAACACTATCGACCATCCGTCCCACCAGACTAGCAACAACTCAACGCCCGAATGCCAGCGCAACTATTCCCCCTTCACCTTTTCCTCACCCTCCCCTACTTCGGAACGCTTCAAGCAAGCCCAGTCATCGCCAACACGACGTGGCTCACCATCTCTCATCATTTAACATCAACTCATCTTTCCAAAACACCCCCATGGAATAATGAGCGATTTTTCAAAAGGATATCATTGCATATTTGTGTATATCATCACTTCCATCTATTGCAGGCATCTCCATATCATCTCTACGACCGAGCATATGATTGTCCAACTTGTTTCTGTATGTTCCTCGTCTGGTTTGCTCGCTTTGCTTTTGCTTGTCGTTTTGCGATTCCAACATATGGTTCTTGTTAGCCTGGACCTCAAGCGCATACTTGTACTACCGGACATGCATCAATCTAATCCATATCCTCGATGGTCCCCAATAATGCTGTTCTTGTTGGCGTCACAGCTCTCCGTGTTCTTCCTCGTATTGACTGGTGTCTGTACTCTGTTCAAATGGACAATATTGCTTGTTACCGTTCGTCTTTGTTCACGCGATCAGTGCGCGTGTTACCAATTTGCTAAGAAGTTACACACGGCGGCCGCCCCTACTCGGAATAATGTTCATATCCCAACGTTTGAACGTTCAACGTTACATACCCCCAGTGACCTTGTATACCTTGTATTACAACAACGCTCACTCCATGGGCTTGGTCCGTAGACTTGCATCAGCCCTGGAAGTCCATCGTGACCCGAACTTCACTCTAGCCCAGCATTTAATCACCGTGAGTGTCGCACTTCGCTCCCATGATCATATCATTGCTCCAATTGAACTTGATCCTCTTTCAATTTCGGCACTCAAGAACGAAGACTTGCTGCCTGTAGTCCCCGAGAAGAGGACCTGGCGTGGATTCAACTATGTCGCATTGTGCGTCATTTTTTTCTTCTATCGCCCTGCATGATTCGTGTCTAATGGCGTCTTGGTAATATCATATAGCTGGGTGGCAGACATGTTCAACATCAACACGTGAGTCACTCGTGCAACATAGGGTTTACTAACTCAAACGCATGAAATCATCTTCTCTTGAAAAATCGAGTTGGATGATCGTATCTTCCATGATCCAGTTGGGCATGTCGTGGTGGCAAGCCTGGATATGCGTCTGGGTCGGGTTCGCCATCGTGACCCCGTTCTTAGTCTTGAACGCGCGTCCGGGTGCAGTGTTCCATATCACATTTCCGGTCGTCATCCGCACGAGCTTCGGAGTCTTTGGAAGTCTGTGGTGTGTCTTCAATCGTGGCGCAATGGCCTGGTATGGCAACATCCACTCGCAATGCCTCCTCTCTCCGCGTGTTGAAATGAAATTGCAGTATATGGTATGGCGTGCAAGCAAGCATCGGAGGGACGTGCGTGTTGGTGATGTTACGGGCTATTTGGCCTAGTGTGAATACCATTCGTGAGTGAATCCATACTTTCGACTTCGACTTCTTGACAAACACTCGGGATACAGCCAATTCGCTTCCAGCTTCGTCTGGAACGAACACTCGTGACTTTCTGTGCTTCTTCCTGTTCTGGCTCCTATCGCTGCCGTTGATATGGTTCCCCTTGCATAAGATGTTCGTAAGAGATTAATGTTCCTTGGTTCTGGACTTGGTTCATGGGCTCACGTATACGCACGTTTTCTGGAAAACTTGTAGTCGCCACTTCTTCGTAGTGAAGATGGTCGTGACCCCCACCGCGGCGATAGTGTTCCTAATATGGTGCATCGTCAAGGCACACGGCATAGGTTCGATCGTGCACCAGCCTTCCTCCATTCATGGATCCAATCTGGCCTGGGCCATGGTCGTGAGCCTCATGTCATGCATCAGCAATACGGTCACGCTTCTCACGTGAGCACCTCATCACGAATCTACTTCCTCGCAGCTCAGTGCTCCATCTCACCCCGAAAAAAAAAACGGAAACAGGAATGCTCCAGACTTTGCATCTAGAGCGAGGACGCCAGCCGCGGCGTTCTGGCCACAGCTTTTCGCGTTTCCCTTGGCCTCTTCTGTCGTGTGTTTGATCGGTATCCTCGTTAGCTCGTCTTCGCAGGCTATATATGAAGAAGCCATCTGGTCGCCCATTGATTTGCTCGGCCGGTTCTTAGACGACAGTCCTTCTTCCGCGACGAGATTCGGGGTGCGTTTCATTTTGTAGATTTTCGTTTTTCTTGCTATGTTCCACTGCGCTCGTCTGCGTCTGACCCAATGCAATGAGCTTACCACTGAATATCGACCTTTGTTGGGCCCCCAGGTATGGTTCATCTCCGCTTCCTTTGTCATTGCACAGGTGAGCATATCTGCGATGTGGCGCACGACGTATACTATATATTTACCATCAATCATGACATGGGATCAAACCATGCACGCGTTGCCAGATGGGGTATGTTTGTTTCACTTCATGCTTCGAATCGTAGCCCGTAAACGGCGATTCATGCTTCTTCTGTATTCCCACTTGATTTCAATGGTAAATGAGTGGTGTGGTGATGGGGTGGTGGTTAGCGTTCCAGCTACCTACTTACGCATTTGCGCCCCCAGGACAAATATATCCGCCAATTCAGTTTCGGCCGGATGCGACCTGACCGCACTATTCCCTCGTTTCATTGTGAGCATCGCATTCTCTTTTCTAGCCCGTTATTCCCGAAGATTATTCTCCACCGCACGATGTTGTGTGATGGCATCAATTGATTAACGCCAATTTCCTAGAACATCCGACGCGGGGGATACATTGCGGCCATCGTTGGGCTGTGTATGTGTCCTTGGAACTTGCTAAACAGCAGCAATACGTTCACGTCTTACCTGTCAGCGTATTCCGTCTTCTTGAGCTCCATCGCTGGAGTGATGGTGAGTTTGTATTCGGTGCCGTTGTTTATCGACATGATCCTTGAATTTGCCCTCACGGCTGCAAAAAACAATCGTTTTTCGAATGGTGGTTTAGATGACGGAATACTACCTGATTCGCAAGGGACATTACAACGTCGTCCACTTGTACCAGACGGGGAAGGATACCTGGTATTGGTATACCTACGGGATCAACTTCCGGTGAGTTGCCCCCTCCCCAGGTGCTGGGGTACCCCGTCACTCCTGATTAACGACGGCTCTTTCTTGCAGTGCCTACGCCGCCTACATCGCTGGTATCTTGATTAACGTCGTCGGGTTTGCTGGCGCGAGTGAGTCATGCTTTATTTTTATTTTTATTCATTTTTTCTCATCGTACCTTTTCTCTGCTGGGGACGACGCTCCGGTGCCATCTACGACCCGGAAACAAAACGTACTGATCATGGTTGATGCGTATTTGAACGAACGCTTTCCCATGTGCAACTTCCGTGTCCGTTTTCAAACGACCAAAAAAAAAAAAAGCTGGTCGTACTGTACCGACCGCTGCCACGCGAATTTACGAGCTCGCGTTCTTCACCGGATTCGGGGTATCGGCGTTGGTGTATTACGTGCTGAATCAGATTTTCCCGGTCGTGGGTGCAGCGGCCGAGTTCGAGGAGGTGGATGTGTCGGGGTATGAGTTGGATGTGTCGGAGAAGGGAGATGGGAACCCTTAAACGTGTAGATTGCTATACTTACATGCCATCTCAGACCAACTGCAGAAGAAAAAAAAAGCTTTTTGGAGGGCCCTTGAATAATTATACGCTCGCATTTGACTGAGTTAATCGAAGAAAAGCCACGAAATCATCGTTAGGCCGCGGCGAAGCGCAGGTACCATCAAGGGGGCTGTGACAAGTTCTAAAAATAAATTTGAGGAGAATTTTCTTTTTTGATGTGTTCGGGGATGTCCGGTGGATGATGTCACTCGACACAGGGGCCGACCGTACACCTTTTTCTACGCCTGCATACAAACCAAGATGTCGTCTGGCACACAGTCTCCTCCCCTCGAAGCAACTGGATCCCATATCCCAATGGGCGTGTCGTCCATCGATGGGACATGCTCTAAACCCATGAAGGACACTGAACAACGCGCAGGTAGGCTGCATTCAATCTCAACTAGAGGAGCGTGTTTTCTCATGCGATCTTCCTTGCAGAATACTTTAGTGATTCGGTACGTCACGATTCGAAAGTTCGATGTGTTCCCTTTAAAGAGGTTGTCGGAACTTTGCATCCAACAAACCATATCCAGGTCAAGGAACAGTATGCGAAACACGGCTCATCCACCCCAAAGTCGGTTCCCGGAGAGGAGGGGACACAGAAGAAGTAAGGAAAGCTGTCTGAATTGCCATCCTTTTCAATGGAGACTTTCATGTTCGTGTTCCATGTTGTACAAACGATAGATCCTTGAATGTGATCAGCTGCGATTCTATGGTATTACTTCCACTTCTACTTTGTCTTGGTGCTTTCCAAATGTTTGGACCACCATTCCTGGAAGTTGGAGCAACCCAAGTCGCTGACCAACGCCACTGTTTCCTCGGTGGACAAGTGAGTGTCTTTGGGGCGCGCGACCGCATCTGCAGGGACCGAGCTGTCGCGGATGATGTGAGAAATGGGTAGGTTAAGGATCTTTCCGAATATCTCGCAGATGTTGTACTTGGTGAAACATTCCTCAGCGGAGTAGTGCACGATGCGAGGGAGCGGCTTGTCCAAATCTGTGTTTCGATCGTGAAGAGAAGAAAACGATGAAAGGTAAAGATGGAACACCAACCGGAGAGACGGACGAGGAACGAGGCTATATCGAGGACGTTGGTGGGATACCTCTGTGCATAGTCGTCCATCTTGTAAGTCTTGTCGGACTGATCCTGGACTACATCGAGCAGGATGTTGATTGCACTGTCCGAATTCTTCGGAGCGGGTCCATAACTTCAGTGACAAATTAGGACAAAATGAATCGAGCTACGAAATGGGGGGAAGCTTACAGCACAGGCACTCGAAGAACAACAGCTTTGGCGCCGTTGACACCCAAGAGGGCCTTCTCACCGGCAAACTTGGTGACGCCGTATTCCTGCAACGGGTTCGCTTCGCTTCCCGGTTTGTAAGGAGGATTCCTGCCGTCGAAAACATAATCTCCATTCCAGGGCACTTTCAGTGTGAGAAGTAAAATGAGCAAGATTACGCATACCCGTGGAAATGTAGACGAGGGTAGCGTCATTGTCCCTGCAAACCACAGCGAGACGTCCCGGCACGTCTTGGTTGAGCTACACATGTGTGGGGGGAAATATCGGGCGTTAATCCCCACAACTCGGCGATCAGCAAACGCATGCGCGGACCTTGACTGCGGCCGCAGCGCCACTCTGTGTAACAAATTATTTAACAAAAGTACGTTCTGATGCTCGTGAAAGGGATGCTCTGCTTACTTGTTTGAATGCGTCTGGTCGTCTCTCGGCAGCGCAATGTATCACCCCTAAAATGCAGTGAGTACATCCCGTCAGCGCGTCTGTCATTCATGGGGTTGCCCTAGAGTTCAACGTACAGTTGAACTTGTGTTTGCTAAACAGCCCGCTGAGGGTCGCGGCTCCCTGGACGAGGAGATCGTCGGTCAAATCGAGTTTGATGAGTCCTTCCTTGACTTGCGAGTAGGATAGGCCGACGACGGGGATACCTGCGCGCTGGAATGCATTGTACACGGCAGTTCCCAAAACACCAGATGCACCTAGTGATAAGATATCGGGTGTCGGTTCGTCAGACCATATGGAAGACGACGAGCAGAACCTGTGACTAGAACGCTCTTCATCGATCTGGAATATCTTGCAACTGATCAGTGCGTCAATGAGTGGTCGAGACCGTGCGATGCTGGAGGTCGATAGCGTGTAGATAAGGTCGATAGAGCGTGTGCCAGCTGTGTCTCGCGCGTTTCTCAGGCTCAGGATGGCCATATTCGCACTGACTTGCCACTTAACCCCTTCGATGCATGCAAAGCCGCCCACCGACAGAACTTGCCACAGTGTCGCGAGTGAGTAAAACCAAGGAAGTTGATTGTGGCAACATTCTCAAGTCCCGACGGCCAAGTCCGACGACCCTGACCTGAAAACTTCACAACCCCACAGTTACCCCCACCTGTTCCTCTCGTTGATTCAGTCGCAGATCGGGCCCCACTGACTTGTATGTCCGTTTTCCGAAACCAGAAATCAAGCGACGGGTTATCCATATCCGAGCCTTCACTATGCCTCTTGATAGCCGTCGTTTTGACAACTTGGGCTCTCCGATCAAATGAGTCAGTGAGGCTTATGCCGCTGCACCGACTCGGAGGCTCGCATCCGTCTAGACTGTAGACCGCTCTTCAATTTATCTCCCATCAATGACCCTGCAACTGACGGGCATTCCATACGGAACGAGGGTTTTAGATGATTCGATAAGGTTTATCGAACAACGGAGTTGGCGATTCTCCGGGGTGGTTGATAAGGGGTGCCAATTGATGCAATGGAACAGTAAAGGGTGAGCACGAGGCTCGCATGCCCGCTGATCATCATCACACTTTCGCATGTTGAACCGTATGATGTTCAGTAAAGCAACCATCAAGAAAGACGCATGGCACGAACTGTTTCGACTCCGTTCAGATGTCTTTGTGCGGTTTTTGAGCACGACCACCCCTTCTGTCATATTCTATCCATCTTTTGGTCCAATGACAAGGGTGCACGGGCAACCTTAAAACTCTAACGGTGTTCAACGGTGTTCAACGACGAGTAGACCATAAATGCAGGTACATACGGGAATCGACTCTTCTGCGGAGCAATTCCATGGCAACACAGTGCTCTGCGGAATAATGCCTATCCTCACCAAGTCACCATGCTGACTGAAAATTTTGAATCCGCAGTACGACTTTTGGGGTGAGGGAGTTCCGGAGCCTACCCCAGACATGCTTATGCAACGATTCCTGTACCCCGTCGGGATTTCACTCAGTTTCAGTGGTGGTCATGCGATATACATAGGTTGCGGAGCTGTTTCAGATCGCAGTACATGCGCACGAGAGGAGAAGTCGTCCCGATGGATCTGTAAACACTTCGTCGATTTCATCCTCGTTTGGCTTAGCTCTCCCCGGTGACCAAGGAAGCCGGTTCCGTTCTTTGTCGCATCAGTCACTCGACCACAAAACTTCAACCGATGTCTCCTCTGTGGCGGCACTGCTTGTCAGCCAGCAGGCTACTCCTGTAAATCATCTTGCTAGTTTGGCGAAGTACTTCGAGAGTCACTGACCCTGGTTACTCTGTACTGGCAGATAAAACTCCAGGGCCGGTTTTCTTGCACGCGAGAAGACCTGCTATGTATGCCCTTCAGGGACTGCGTTCCCAAATGTTAGCAAAGGTATTATCATGAGGCCTTGAGTGTACCCACATTTGAGCATCCTATTTTAAAACACTCCACAGGATTCAATGCAAGGAGATTTGACTCCGGTTCGCACTACATACGAGAATTTACACCCGTCGCATGCGACGTCAGTATGATCGTTCTATGACACGCGATCAGGTTGACAACCGGCTGTCGCCGATTCAGACTCCTCCCTCACAAGCGGCCCGTCAAACGTTAAAAACGGAAAACCTGCTACCGACGCTCGTTGACTAGATTCGGAGTGCCAATGTGAGTGGGGGGTTCGTGTCATAAAAAGCCGCGTAGCTCGTTACAACGTAAGAAGATCCAAGTATGAGTGTACTTGGCAGAACGCTAATCCATCGGTGGCTCCTTCCCGTGTCGCCGCTTCCCCATTCCAAAACCAATGGACAGCTTTGACATGGAGGGGATCCGTAAAGGGCACCAAGCTTTCGCCACTGGTAACTTAAAACCCTGAAAAAAATTGATAGCCACAAAAGTCGGGGTTACTAGTCTGAGGAATAACCAGCGTAACCCAGCAATGTGTGTCGCTCTCAGCTGAATCCATTTATTTTTTGTATTACTTATTTTCTTCTTCACGATTCAGATCTGAGGCTCGGCGGGGCTAGGTGATTTCATCACATGGCTACATGGATCGCCAGCGGCAACGCGGATCACCCAAACCCTCTTAGCAGATGCGGCAGGCACGAGACGCCCACGGTCATCTCTTTGCTGGATGTCAGATTGAGGTAAGTATGTAATCTGGTTTACGGCATGGCTGTCGCACAAACTGTTATATCAGCCCAAACGGTTTGAGGTCGTGGTCGCCGCAGTGGTGTTTCATTCGCAGGTCCTTTGTACCTCTTGAGCCCAGGATGATCACCCTCAAGCCTTCCCTTGTCATTCAGTCCCCTGCGGCGCCCTCAAGTTACGTGCAGGCCGCAAGACTTGAGAGGCGGCCCACGCCTTCCTATGCTCATATTTCGTTCTTCCGGTAAGTGGGTATGTGTCTTCCACAAGGTTTTCACTCATACGTGTCGTACAGTTCCATACTCTTGGATATGCAAATATATAGCCCTTCAATTAAAGTTGTACAACAATCCGGTCTAGAGGGCTCACAACCTCGACCTGTGTTCGGCGAACGTGATAAGATCGAAGGAAAAGTTATGCTTGATCCCAGTTGCTCCCAGAACGGTCGCTTGACAATCACTGTGTGTTCCTCTCTCCCCTTCGTCCGTTCCGCCGACTGACAGAGGGTCAAGCTGGAAGGGACCTTTGAATACATGTCTGTCAAGAACGATGCGGACGAGCATTCACACAACCCGACAGTCAGAAGATACCGAAGCGTGTTCTTGTCTTCATCGGCTACCATTCCCATCTCGTCTCCTCCTGAGCATCGATCGACCATTCGAGAGGCGCTCACCGTTCGAAAACGACCCAGTCAGTCAAGCCTGAATAACGCTGCAACGTGCCGTTCTTGCGAATTCAGTTTCGACCTTCCTCGAGGGTCCCTTCCTGGCGAGGAAATTCCCCCGACATTCTCGTGCAAGACTCGTAGCGGTGATCCGCGAAAACAGTCACGCGCGGAGGAACTCGATGTCGCTTACCGCGTTAGAGCTACCTGGGAACCGCCTGACGGGCCTGGGAAACAAGTCGTGTACGTTGATATTTATGGCGGTGGGTAAGATCAATAACTGACCATTTGTTCTCTCTTAGATTGGAAGTACCGGTATTTATCCAGCCGGAGGCCGATATCCAGTCCTCGGACAGTTCCAATGTAGAACCAGATTCGTGGCTGGAGATGCCTTTGATTCCTGAACGACAGATTCCGTTCAACTGCGCAGTAAGTGATCATTAGATTTTCAAGATGAATGAGAGAATCTGATGCATATGCTGCCTTATTGCAGGTAACACTTCCCCGCCCCCACTCGTTTTCTCGCTATAGCTCTATCCCATATTATGTTGTGTTCTCGACCAACGCCCGATCTCTAGTCAGAGAGATCGCCTCCGATGCATCCATTGTTGTATCTCTTGTCCGCAAAATTACCATAATCCCACAGCGCACACCACAGCAACTGCCGATTCTTCCAGACACGCCACCTGCCAGCGATGAGTCGGACTGCCAAACGATCCCGTTCGCGTCTCGTTCTAGACTGCTCAAACGATCAATCAGGTCTCCGTCGCGACCACTTATGCGGGAGGAATCTCCTTCCATCAGAAAAACGCTCTCGACGGGCGAGCTGCCCCCAGACTCCTTTTCTGTCTTGCGAACTCTGCAGACAGAAGTAGTTGTCGGTTTCCCGAAACGTCCACGGGTGATGGAGCCGTCACAGACAGTTCCTGACGGACTGTTTAAGGGGACGGTGCAGCTGTCGAGTGACATGGTGCCTAGCGTGGACTGGCCTGGAATCAGCGTCAAGGTGAGAACTCTGTTGCTATGCACCGTGGCGGCGATTGAACGTATCCCACCCCTTTCTTTATATTTTATGTAGTATTACCTTGATGTTTCTGTCTTGACCGGTCACGACGATGTCAGGGCGCGTGTTCCCATCAGAATCTATTAGCATCTAGCCCTCGCCTCTCTTGTGGGTGTGATCGAGTTGGCGTTTCGTTGCTGCCAGAAATCGGTGCCGTTCCGTACTATTGCCTTTTTTTTTTCTTCTATCATTATTATTTCCTCAGGCTCGACTCATAACTTAGACCGTCTTGTATTGGGTTTATTCATGGACTACTGGGAATTGTAAATGTATCCCTCGACTTTATGTAGATATGTAAGAAGAGATAAGTAATCACTACTAGTGCCACGCGCTTCAATTCTTTCGCTTATTCGGCACTAACCTAGAGTAAACTCAGGCTCCAACTTACGCCGTAGTCACAACCAACTTCGAGTCGACTTCCATCACTACACGAGACGACGCGATGGACACCGCCGTTGAACACCCGACGACGACCTGGGAAGCCATGTCTGAAGGGAACGCGTTTTATCGACGGTTACAACTTTACTCGATACCGGGAAAGCTCCCCGACTTGAGCGACTTTGTCGTCGCTGGGTGTCGAAATGGCGGGCCCATTGGTGCGTGTCTACCCGCAGGGAACCGCTCCAAGCTCACTGTGACTATACCTGCTCACAGCGCTCATGCGCGATTCGTCAAAGATCATCGCTCTTGGTCGCGCTGGTCCGGCTCTCTCTAGGTCTCAGATCCAAGTGTATTCTTCCGCGGGCGAGGCGTTGTTGTTACCCAATGTGACTATCAACCCATTCCTGCGCATTGCGTATGTCTTGTGTACTGACATGCTCATGGTAGTGGGACCAAGGGAGGATCGTCCGGTTCGGATGGACCGCAGACGAACAGCTGGTCGTGCTCAACGAGGAAGGCGTGTACCGACTGTATGACCTGCAAGGCGACTACCGACAACATTCTCTCGGATCAGAGGCAGCAGAAATGGGCATCGTTGACGCGCGGATACACGAGAACGGGCTGGTGGCGCTGACGGGGTCGCTGACGCTGCTCGAGGCAAAGGACTGGGAAGGTGGCAAGCCACTCACTCTTGCGAATCCTGGTGTGTGTGTGTCTTTGTATTGTGTATGCGAGAGTTCCTCGAGGGTACTGACACTAGTATTGCTGCTGTTTTCATTGCGGCGGATCTCACACAGGACTGACGGAACCACCACACGCATGGGCTATCATCCCCCCCGACCAAAACATCTCGAGGCACGTCGAGGTGCTGCTCTCGATGGATGCGACGATCTTCGCGGTAGACAACTTAGAGTGGGTCGACCAGCGCGTCGCGCGCGGACCATTCTCGCGTGTGTCGCCCTCGCCGAACGGCAAGCTGCTTGCACTCCTGAACTTTAGTGGGTTACTGTGGGTCGTTTCAACCGACTTCCAGCGGAGCCTTGCCGAGTTCGATACGCAGACGGCTGCGGTCGGCGTGGAGGGCGGCGTGAACCAAGTCGAGTGGTGCGGGAACGACGCAATTCTTGTCACGTGGAATGATCTGGCATTGTTGGTTGGGCCGTCTGGCGACACGTTGCGGTGAGTCCAAATGCTAGATGGAATTCTGACGAGAACGTGAATGAAAAGTGTGACAGGTATTTCTACTCTGGAGCGACGTTTGCAGTCACGGAACTAGACGGCGTGCGCGTCGTTGGTCAAGAAGTCTGCGATTTCATACAAAAAGTACCCGGTGAGAACTGGATGACGCTACAATTGGACGCGTCACGGAAACTCACTATTATTGTATTCGTAGTGCCGTCTATGTCAGTCTTCCGACCGGGATCGACGTCTCCATCAGCGATACTTTTCGACGCTTGGGAGAGATTCACGCGACGTTCGTCCAAAGCAGACGAGAGCATTCGGAGCATCCGACCTGAGCTTGCAGCGGCTGTCAACGAGTGCATAGACGCTGCCGGCCACGAATGGGAACCATATTGGCAACGCCGACTTCTCAGTGTCAGTCACTTTTGCAAATTTCAGAGCTTCTATTTCTGTTTCTCTGACGAAATATGTCTAGGCGGCGAAATTTGGTTGGGGATTCTTGGATCTCTACAATCCTGGCGACTTTGTCGCGATGGGGCAGGCACTCAAAGTGTTAAACTCGGTCAGATTCTACGAGATAGGGATACCGTTGACGTACTCCCAGTAAGCAATGTGTCCCGTGTTCTTTTCGTTATGCTGAAGGATGTTCGTGTCAGATATCAACACATGTCGCCGATGCATCTCATCACCCGGTTAACATCGCGAAACTTGCACCTGCTCGCCCTCCGGATTTCGTCACACCTCTCACTCAAGGCGGACATTGTGCTGAAGCATTGGGCAAGCGCCAAGATCGCGCGTTCCAAATCCTCCGCTACAGATACTGAGGACGAGGAGTTGTGCAAGGTGATTGTCGACAAGTTTGAGAAGCTTGGAAAAGGCGCCGTGAGCTATGCAGACATTTCGCGTCGCGCGTGGGAGGTGGGCAGGACCGGTCTTGCGACCAAGGTGAGTGCACGGGCGTCGTTCATGCTTGGCTAACGTTGTTGATTCTCTTTCTCTGTTCTTCCTTGTACTACTCTTCAAAGCTTCTGGATCACGAGACGCGCGCATCGGACCAAGTACCGCTGCTGTTGACGATGAAAGAGGACAAGCTGGCACTGTTAAAGGCGGTGGACAGTGGAGATACCGAGCTTGGTAAGTGTTATGATTCTATATGGTGAGCGTGGTTCGACCGACCGATTTGTTTCAGTGTACCACGTCCTGCTGCACCTGCACAAACGGCTCCCCCTCGGCTCCTTCTTCCGTCTGATAGAGGACGGTGGTGAACGCCTTGCGCTTGCGAGCAAGCTACTCCAGGTGTATGCACGGGAGCAAAATCGGGAGATGCTGCGCGATTTCTATTATAGCGACGACAGGAGAGTTGAGAGCGCGGTATTATTGCTGGAGGAAGCGAGTCAAATGACGGTATGCGACTCCTCGTTCGTTCGCGTTTCTGGTTGATCGAGCGAGTGTAGGATCAAGGAGCGATCGTCGAGTCTGTCAAGTCTGCGGAAAAGTTCTTCTCAGAGGACAAGGATCATGGATTCGAAGCCAGGGTACGTACACTTTTTATGGGGATTTCTAGACTGGAATATGACGTCGGGATTTTGTCGAGCAGATGATGGACGAGAGCGCGCGTCTGCTTGCGATGCAGCAACAGCTCGAAAAGGACGCGGACGGCAAGGTCACATTCTTTGAACTAAGCGTGTCCGAGACGATACGTACGTGTCTGATGAACGGGATGGGCAGGAAGGCAGACAAGGTGAAGAGCGAGTTCAAGGTCCCTGACAAACGGTGAGTTCGCTAGGAGAATGACACTGTCGGCATTGGCAACTTATGCCGTGTTTCAATGCAGGTTCTGGTATATCAAACTCCACGCGTTGACGGTGCTCAGGGACTTTGAAGGGTTGGATGCGTTTGCACGATCGAAGAGGAGTCCGATCGGGTACGAGGCATTCGTCCGACATCTCGTCACGACTGGGCATCTCAAGGAGGCTGCGAGCTATGTGATGCGGTGCGACACGCACAAGCGGGTGGATCTGTACGTGCTGTGCGAGGACTGGCGGGCTGCTGGGAGGGAGTGCAAGGAACGGGGTGACAAGAAGGCAATGGAGTGCGTTTCTGTTTTTCTGACTGTTCTTGCCGCGGGCTCCGTGCTGATGGACGATGTTTGTTCAGAGCGCTGAAGAAGCGGTGTCCCAACTCGTTGATCGCACGGGAGCTGGAGATCATGAGCGCCTCGATGAAATGAGGTCTTTGTCTTGTATACACGTGTGTTAATTAGTGGTTTCGCGTCATTATAAACGGGGTTGTTCGTTATCGGCGTTCAACGAGCAAGCTTTGTCCAATATTATTCATGGTATCGGTACATAACAGGCAAACTTCCTACATTTGTAAGCCACTTGTACGCCCTGCTCGCAGCATGAGGAGCTTTTACTGTACTAGATTATAATGGCAGGCCCTGGGTTAGCAAGCGATGCGAATCCAACTCGCGGTGCCTCACTACCAAAATCGAACACCGTATAGAACAGCTGCAGGAAGATGACCCCGATCGTCCAGTGAACTGGTCGAGTTCAGTGAGGATCTGAAATTCCGAATAGGAGAATCTCACCTGGATCGCCATCAGACATAATCCCGCTGATACAATCCCTTGAACCAGCCTCGACCTCTCCCAAATTGAGGACGTTGGCAGGGATTGAAATCGGCTTCCCACCAATGGTAAAAGTGACGGAGGGAAAAGAACTGCATGGGACTATAGGGAGTCAATCAAAAGTACCAAATTCGACCAAAACTCACAGGTGTAGAGACCATCCTCGAAGGCCTTACCACCATACGCCTGGTGCAGGGCCAAAACTCGCGACGAATCACCAAAAATGAAGACGGCACCAGTGTCGATGATGGCGGGTACATCTTTCAGTCCTATCTTGCTGTTGACTTTAATGTTATCTATGTTCAACTGCCAGAAAGCCTGAAAGGGCAATGTAAGTATCCATCCATTACCACCTTGTGTTTACGCTCACCGGTTTTGTTACAGGAGTAAAAGTGAGACTGCTAGGAATGTAAAGCGCCTCGTTCATTCCACCGAGGTACAGCTCTCCTCCAGAAGCGGTGAGCATGATTGAAAACACCGGTTGAGGTAGCTTTCCTTCACTGAAGAGCGTGTGCAATAGGGGGCTCTGGCTGCCACGATACTTTGAGAGAGACGGGAAAGCCAATCCCAATAGACCATCTGCAGCAAACTTAGACATTGCCAAGTTAGGAGAGTATGTTGTCGCGGCACCGATGGTCTGAATGTTGGCCTACTCATTGGTCAGAAAAGTGATCATGTTTGCAAATTGTAAAAAATTACAGTGAAACCAGCAATGGTTACATTGTCCGTGTATTCTTGACCTTTAACAGTCGCACCATCCTCGAATTTCAGCAAAAAATATTGATTCAGAGCTTCTGCGGATGACTGAGGTGAAGTGGGATCCCAGAGGTTATAATGACTTTTGCAGTTCTCATCACCAGTTGACGCTGGAACAAAGAGGTCGCTGGGTCGAATAAGATGAGGGAGTACAAAATGGCACTGACGGAAAGGACTTACCTAGAACCGGTGTCAAACTGGACTAAAGTGGCGAGTAGAGTGAATGAGTGTCACGAATACACAGAAAAACTTACCAGTGAAGGATTTTGCGGGAGTGCCAATCGAAATAATTCCATACCAGACCATATCATTGTAGTTTGTAACATCAACGCCGGCTCCACTCCTTAAGCTGCCCTCTTCCACAGCAGAAGGATGGGGCGTTCCCGTGTTCCTTTCCAAACTACTCATGCCACGAATGATCTTGCTATTTTAAAACATGTGAGTAAAAACGATGCCTGAGGAGATCACAGAGCGGATTAGATATACGCGCTATATGATGCAACATGAGCTTTGAGCATGTCTATATTGATGCTTTTGTTGGGATTCAGTAAGGGAGAGTGTTTGCTGAGTGGTATGGCCATGCCATTACTTGCCCCCCTAGGATCAGGTGTTGGGGCAGCCAAAACAACCACTGTGACCGCAATGGTTGTGATCACCTTCAAGAACATTGAGTAGCAGAGATATCAATAATGATATGCGTTTGACTTATACAGATATCCATCATGTCTAGGATAAAACCGGATCACAAGGATCGAAGTGCAGTTGATGGATTGATGATCCATGAAATTCAAACGAGAGACGCTGGGTGGCGTCTCTGAGACTTTGAACGAGGTCACTTGCTAAGCGTTCCAACTTCCCACTGGCAGGACGTAGTAAGCCTTATAAAGAATGCTGAATGATGTCGCTATTTTTTTCTTTATAGTAAGGTAGAGCAGAACAGGGAGGGGAGGATACGGGGACAGTGGGGCTGTGGCGTGGGTAGATTGTGGCGTGGGTAGATTGATACTATAGCAGTTCGTCACACGCCGGCGGCGTTGCGGTCGAGTTGCATCCGTCTGGCGGTCCAACTTATCCTTCAATTCACTCCTTTGGGTCGCGATTTCTTAATGGCCACTCTAGGTAACGTAGGTATAGGTAGATTGACTCTAGGAGTTCGTCGCGCTCGCATTGCATCCGTCTTGCGGTCCAACTTATCCTTCACCTTACTTCTTTGGTCACTCTTGCGAATCCTGGTGTGTGCGTGTCTTTGCATCGTGAACGCCAGGTTCCTCGAGGTACTAAAACTGGCATTGCTGTTATGTTCATTGCGGCGGATCTTACACAGGACTGACGGAGCCGCCACGCGCATGGGCGATCATCGACCATCCTCCCCGACCAAAAGATCTCGCGGCACATCGAGGTGTTGCTCTCGGTGGATACGACGATATTCGCGGTAGACAACCTAGAGAGCGTCGACCAGCGCATCGCGCACGGACCCTTCTCGCGTGTGTTGCTCTCGCCGAACGGCAAGCTGCTTGCACTCCTAGACTTCAGTGAGCTACTTTTGGTCGTCTCGACCGACTTTCAGCGGAGCCTTGCCGAGTTCGACATGCAGATCATCGGCTGCGGCCGGCGTGAACCAGGTCGAGTGGTGCGGGAACGACGCGATCCTTGTCACGTGGAATGATCTGGAATTGTTGGTTGGGCCGTCTGGCGACACGTTGTGGTGAGTCCAGGCGCTAGATGGAACTGTGACGAGAACATGAATGGAAGGTGTGACAGGTATTTCTACTCTGGAGCGACGTTTGCCGTCACGGAACTTGACAGCGTGCGTGTCGCTGGTCAAGAAGTCTGCGATTTCATACAGAAGGTGCCCGGTAAGAACTGGATGACGCTACAATGGGACGCGTCACGGAAACTCATGCTATCATTCTATTCGTAGTACCGTGACACGCACAAGCGTGTGGAACTATAAGTGCTGTGCGAGGACTGGCGGGCTGCTGGGAGGGAGTGCAAGGAGCGGGGCGACAAGAAGGCGATCGAGTGCGTTTTGTTTTCTGACTGTTGTTCCCGTGGGCTCCATGCTGATGGACGGTATTTGTTCAGAGCGCTGAAGAAGCAGTGTCCCAACTCGCTAATCGCACGGAGCTGGAGATCATGAGCGTCTCGATGAAGTGAGGTTCTTTGCCTTGTGTACACATGCATTTTTTAGTTGTTTCGCGTCATTATAAACGGGCTGTTCGTTATCGGCGTTCAACTGGCAAGCATTGTCCAATGGGATTGGTACATAAACAAGCAAGGTTTAACGTTCAACTGTGACCTTCCGACATTTGTAAGCCACTTGTACGCTCTGCTCGCAGCATGAGCAGCTTTTACCGCACTAGATTATAATGGCAGGCCCAGGGTTAGCAAGCGATGCGAATCCAACTCGCGGTGGCGTGCCAAAATCGAACACGGTATAGACCAGTTGTAGGAAGATGATCCCGACCGTCCAGAAATGTACTGACCGGGTTCAGCAGTCAGTATGGGGACCTGAAAACGGAAGAGGAAATGAAATGTTGAATAGGAGAATCTCACCTGAATCGCTATTAGGAGCCATAATCGCGCTGAAACAATCGCTTGAGCTATCCTCGACCTCTCCCAGATTGAAGACGTTGGCAGGAATTAAAATTGTCTTTCCACCAATGGTAAAAGTCACGGAGGGAAAATAATTGCATGGGACTACAGTCAGTCAATCAAAGTACCAGATTCTACTGTCGGTGAAACTCACAGGTGTAGAATCCATCGTCGAAGGCCTCACCATCATGCGCCTGGTACAGGGCCAAAACTCGCGACGGATCACCAAAAATGAAGACGGCACCAGTGTCGATGATGGCGGGTACATTTTTCAGAACTATCTTGCCATTGACTTTAATGTTATCTATGTTGAACTGTCAGAAAACCTGAAAGGGTAATTTAAGTATGCATCCATTATCACCCGGCGTTTACGCTCACCGGTTTTATTACAGGAGTAAACGTGAGGCTGTTAGCAATGTAAAGAGCCTCGTTCATTCCACCGAGGTACAGCTCGCCTCCAGAAGCGGTGAGCATGATTGAAAACACCGGTTGAGGCAGCTTTCCTTCACTGAAGAGCGTGTACAACAGGGGGCTCTGGCTGCCACGATACTTTGAGAGAGACGGGAAAGCCAATCCCAATAGACCATCTGCAGCAAACTTGGATACTGCCATATTAGCAAAGTAAGTTGTTGCGGCACCGATGGTTTGAATGTTGGCCTACTTATTGGTCAGAAGTGATCACATTCGCAAATTGTGAAGGCATACAGTGAAACCAGAAATGGTTAGTACATTGACCGTGTATTCTTTACCTTTGACAGTCGCACCATCCTTGAATTTTATAGAAAATTTGCGATTCAGGGCTTTTGCGGATGACTGAGGCGAAGCAGGATCCCAGAGGTTAAAGTGACTTCTGCAGTTCTCATCACCGGTTGACGCTGGAACAAAAAGGTCGCTAGGTCGAATAAGACGAGAGAGTAAATGGCACTGAAGGAAAGGACTTATTTAGAACCGGTGTCGAACTGAACTAAAGTGGCGAATAGAGTGAATGGGTGTCACGAATGCACAGAAAAACTTACCAGTGAAGGATTTTCCGGGAGTACCGATCGAAATAATCCCATACCAGACCATATCATTGTAATTTGTGACATCAACGCCAGCTCCACTCCTCAAGCTGTCCCGTTCCACAGCAGAAGGATGGGGCATTCCCATATTCCTTTCAAAACTATTCATGCCATGAATGATCTTGCTAAAAAAAAATTGTGAGTAAAAACGATCCCTGGGGACATCACAGAGCGAATTAGATATACGCGCTATGTGATGCAACATGAGATCTGAGTGCGTCTATATTGATGCTTTTGTTGCGATTCAGTAAGGAAGAGTGTTTGCTGAGTGGTATGGCCATGCCAGTGCTTTTCCCCCTAGGATCAGGTTTTGGAGCGGCCAAAACAGCCACTGTGACCGCAATGGTTGTGATCACCTTCAAGAACATTGAGTAGCAGATATGGAGGGAGGCTCAGGGAGCAGAGATATGCCTTTGACTTATTTACTAGATATCCATCATGTCTAGGATAAAACCGGATCACAAGGATCGAAGCGCAGTTGATGGATTTCGCCTTTATCGATAATATTGGAATGAGAGGCGCCAGTGAGTGGAGACCGGCGCGATGACCCGCAGTTCCGACGTTGAACGAAACTCGATCACTTGATTAACTATAAGTGATGAAGTTTCAATCGCGTTCGGATTATCAAAACAAGTGTGGGTTCGCTTATCGCTTCTGTGAATGACGGGGGTCCGGAGGTCCTATCCGGTAGTGGTACCACACAATAACGAAGAAGCACAGGAGTGGTGATGAGCGTTGCGAAAACGATGGACTTTTTTTCAGGCATGGTGCATGACGGGATCCTTCCCAGAGTGAAAGATGAGAAAATATGCGCTTTGCCACAGTCCTATATGAGTTTGAAGCAACTGCATCTCCGTCAGAATCTTACATGCATAGGATGACTTTCCACAGGCATATATCACTGAAGCTCCTCAAGGCTTCGTTCCTAGAGTGGCCTTCCAGTTCGGTAACCGACCGGGTGTTCGTTAGCGTCTTTTCCGATTACAATTCGACGCAATGCAGAACATTGTAAGACTGTACACCAAAACTGTATCGAGTCTTGTGGATCATTGACGAAGTCAAGCATCACGGAGACCGATGCGCGCAGCACACACACGAATGGCGCAACGATCATAGTCAACGGTTAGAGTTGACTCAGTTGAGGAGCACTTACACGACCGTCGCCCCAACAGCGTCATTTTCAAGTTCATCACCTTGCTTGGAAATGTCATTACTCCGCGTTGGCTTCGTGTGCAAAGCTCCGTTCTATAGGAGCTTTTTCCATTTTCTCGGCAACGCGACTCATTGACGTGACGTACTGCATCAGCGACCCAACACTCTCCGCTCGCTCACGCCGTCGAGGTCAAATTTTATGGAGTATCCCACGATTTGGACGACCTCTTCGACGTGCATGGTCCCAAGCTGATCCCCCTCCAGCCTACAAACCCAATTAGTATTCGAACAACGTGTGCGTGTGGACCAGTCAACATCTCGGCTGGAAACAGTTTCGTCTTGGGTTATGCAAGCCACGTCTCCTACGGCAATATTTGTCTTGCTATGGTTGTTGCTTTGCCAGGTGGAAGTACTGAAGCTTGAAGTTACAAGTAACTCATGTAACCGAAGCGATCTCACGTGATGCGTCACGTGCATTTTACATTTTTCCAGATCGGAAAGTTTTTTTTATTGCAGCGCGTTTCTGTTTCGTCTCCCTTCGTCCAAGTTCTTTTCCTTTTTCCTCGCCTTTTTTTCATTAAAAGAAAAGTACGATGCACGCTATTTCGTCTTCGTCATCCCGGGCAGCCCGTAGGGCAGCTGCGAAAGCCGCACGTCCTATTCTCGCCCGCGGAGCCCACAAGGAAATAAAGTTTTCCAACGACGGACGGGCGAGCATACTGAAGGGTGTCGACGTCCTCGCCAACGCCGTCAGCGTCACCCTCGGTCCCAAGGGTAAGTTTGCACTCTACTCGTCCGTATTTGTCCCGCGAACAATCCACGTCGTCTAGGTCGCAACGTCATCATTGAGCAGTCCTTTGGTGGTCCCAAGATTACCAAGGGTGAGTCCTCCGTGCTTGCGTACGTGTCGTAGGTGTATTTTTTGCTCACTCTAGATCGTTCTCAGACGGTGTGACGGTCGCGAAGTCGATCACGCTCAAGGACAAGTTTGAGAACCTTGGTGCCCGGTGAGCTTCCAACGCTTCTTCCCTTGTTTCGCTGTGGTCCCCTCGCATGCTCACGCCTCCCCTGCAGTCTCGTTCAAGACGTGGCACAAAAGACGAATGAAACTGCTGGTGACGGGACGACGACGGCGACCGTGTTGGCACGTGCCATTTACTCGGAGGGTGTCAAGAATGTCGCTGCAGGCTGCAACCCGATGGATCTCCGTCGGGGGTCACAAGCGGCCGTCGACCGCGTCGTCGAGTTCTTGTCTGCAAACACCAAAGAAGTGACGACGACGGCGGAGATTGCTCAGGTCGCGACGATCTCAGCCAACGGTGACACGCACATTGGTAACCTGATTGCTCAGGCAATGGAAAAGGTTGGCAAGGAGGGCGTCATCACCGTCAAGGAGGGTCGCACGATTGAAGACGAGATTGAGATCACGGAGGGCATGCGCTTCGACCGCGGGTTCATCAGCCCGTACTTTATCACCGACGTCAAGACGCAAAAGGTCGAGTTTGAGAAGCCGCTCATCTTGTTGAGCGAGAAGAAGATTTCGATCTTGCAAGACATTCTTCCTTCGTTGGAAGCTGCTGCACAGTCACGTCGTCCTTTGGTGATCATTGCTGAGGATGTTGACGGAGAGGCGTTGGCTGCTTGTATTCTGAACAAGTTGCGTGGCCAGCTTCAGGTTGTCGCCATCAAGGCACCTGGCTTTGGTGACAACCGCAAGTCGATTCTCGGTGATCTTGCCATCCTCACTGGCGGTACTGTCTTCACGGACGAGCTCGACGTCAAGCTGGAAAAGGCCACGCCTGATCTCCTTGGGTCCACTGGCTCCATCACCATCACCAAGGAGGACACGATCGTCCTCAATGGCGACGGATCCAAGGATGCCATCCAGGCGCGTTGCGAACAGATCCGTGCTCTTCTCGCTGATGCATCAACGAGCGAATATGACAAGACCAAGTTGCAGGAGCGGTTGGCCAAGTTGAGCGGCGGTGTTGCGGTCATCAAGGTCGGTGGTAGCAGTGAGGTCGAGGTCGGGGAGAAGAAGGATCGATATGACGATGCTCTAAATGCCACGCGGGCTGCTGTCGAAGAAGGTATCCTTCCTGGTGGTGGCGTCGCGCTTCTCAAGGCTTCGCTGGCACTGGCGACCAACACGCCAGGTTCAACAAATCCCTCGTCCAACCCAGATGCCAAGATTGTTCCCACGATCAACTTTGATCAGGACCTTGGTGTAAATATCATCCGCCGGGCACTGACGAACCCCGCACGTACTATTTTGACGAATGCGGGCGAGGAGTCTGCGGTGATCGTTGGCACGCTTTTGGGTCAGTACGGTGGTGCGGAGAACTTTGCTATGGGCTATGATGCGAGCAAGGGTGAATATGTGGACATGATCAAGGCTGGTATCGTGGACCCACTCAAGGTCGTGCGGACCGCTCTCGTGGATGCGTCGGGCGTTGCAAGTTTGTTGACGACGAGTGAGGCATGTGTAGTGGAGGCTGAGGAGGAGAAACCGGCTGGTTCACCTGGCATGGGAGGTATGGGCGGCATGGGCGGCATGGGTGGGTTCTAAGCGTTGCCAGCGCACACGCCAGTTCACTATATTGACGTGCATGACGGGCCATTCTAAACCACGATGATGACGAAAAGGATCGTTGGTGACTTGCATATCTTTCAAATGATTAATATTATCCCCACTCCCACGACATGTAGACATTACATACTTACATAGTAGTTTTTATCTATCACCTCAATCGCATCACCACTCACGTATCATTTGTTGTTCGGACGGTCATCGGTTAAGAACGAATGATCTAATTGGCTGATAAAGAAAAAGTAATCTCCGTTTTGTCTTCACTGGAACGTATCGTACGACCGTTCGGTGGTTCGGTCGTATGTGACTCGGATCCGAAAAGGAACGTGTCGACAAGATCTAAGACAATAGGATTGGTCAATTGGTCGACCGATCGACCAGAAATAAAACTCAGATTGAGCTCCGACCACCTGACAGCCTTTGCCGAGCTCGGATCGCCTCCGCTGAGCTGACCCTGTCCGATCTGCCGAAGTCTGTCCACGCATCGGGAAACCGATAAAAGTCCATCCATTCGGGTCCATCTCTCTTCTATTCTTTGTTCTCTCAACTCCATCCACCTGCCCTCGCACCTGCAATTTTGCACTAGACACACCCACATACACACAAATCTAGATCTAGATCTACGCGACAATGTCGACGACTGATCTCAAGCAACAACGACGCCGCAAGTTCGAAGCCGTGTTTGAACAGCTGAGGGACGAGCTCGTGGAGCACATGAAGACGGAAAATATGCCGGCCGAGGCGGTCGAGTGGTATCGCCGGGTGTGTTGCGACTGTTCTCTGTCAATCGACCAGATGCTGATGATGCACGAAACGAAACAAAAAAAAAAGAACCTCGACTTCAACGTGCCAGGTGGTAAACTGAATCGTGGGATGAGCGTCGTCGATTCGGTCGAGATTCTCAAGGGCAGGGCGCTCACGGACGACGAATATTTCAAGGCAGCGCTGTTGGGTTGGTGTATCGAACTCGTACGTTTCTTTCGGTTTGCGTTACTCGGTCGTACATCGGTTCACGTCGGCCGGACTTGTTATCTCGTTCGTGTTCATATTCTGTTCGCTTTAATTACCCCCCTTCCTCCGCTGCCGTTACCGTCACCGTCACATCGCGGTCGACCACGCATCATCACAATCAACGATCACCACCCACTATGCCCCATATGTACCTCTGATGGATAGTTGCAAGCATTCTTCCTCGTCTCGGACGACATGATGGACAAGTCGATCACTCGCCGCGGACAGCCATGTTGGTATCGCATGGAAGGCGTCAACGACATCGCGATCAACGATTCGTTCATGCTCGAAGGCGCCATCTATCACTTGCTCAAGCAGCATTTCAGGCAAGAACCCTACTACGTTCATCTCTTGGAGCTCTTCCACGACGTATGTTTCCTTTTATTGGGTCGAGTCGATTATACTGACGCGTAGTCTGGACAATTAGACAACGTTCCAGACGGAGATGGGCCAGCTGGTCGATTTGATCACGGCCCCGGAAGATCGCGTAGATCTGAGTAAATTCTCACTCAAAAAGTCTGTAACTCGTTGTCTTTTCCACTCCAGCGCTCCTGATCTCACTTCGCCGCTCTGCAGACATGCCTTCATTGTGCAATACAAGACATCGTACTATAGTTTCTATCTCTCGGTCGCGCTCGCGCTGCGGTTTTGCGGCGTGCCCGAGTCGTACGAGGTTAACGGGCAGACGGTCCGCCCGTATGACGTCACTCTGGCTATCCTCCTCCCCCTGGGTGAATACTTCCAGATCCAGGACGACTTCTTGGACTACGCGGGTACGCCAGAGCAGATCGGCAAGATTGGAACGGACATCGTTGACAACAAGTGTTCGTGGTGCATCAACGTGGCCCTAGGGGTCACTACGCCGGAGCAGCGGGCAGTGCTGGACGCCAACTACGGACGCAAGGACGCTGGAATGGAGGCCAAGGTGAAGGCGGTGTACGAGGAGATTGGGCTGAGGGAGCGGTATCGGGTGTACGAGGAGAGCTCCAAGGTGCGGCTCGATGGGTTGATCGATAACGTGCCAGAGCCCCAGGCTGGGGTGCAGGGGGTGTTGAGGAGGAGGGTGTTTACGGAGTTCTTGAACAAGATTTACAAGCGTACCAAGTAGTAGTCGTATACCGCCGCTGTCATCGTCGTTCAGTTGTCCGTGGGGATCTGTTGGGTATTCGGAACGTGTAGTATGTAAAATCGTATAGATAGATCGAAGCTTTCCTTGTCGCTTGTTCCTTATTTAATGCTTACATAAGTACATGTCCACGTTGCTTAAGACTTTCAACAGCTTGCCATACCTACGCAATGCATCCGGCCCTAGTCCTAGAAGACATCCTCGGAGTCGTATTTTCCACCGTTACACCGAAACCTGGTACCAAGGAGACCGTCACTCTTTCGTACAGACCTTCTCTCGTTGGCCAGAACATGCTGAGCCTTCAAAAATCGAGCCAGCGCTTAGCACATCTGCTCAAATTGATGGACCGATTCTAATCCATTATAACGGTGTCTTCCTGGTGCGTGTCGTGTGAAAGAGCGAGCGATTCTGGGCGCAAATGCCACTTCCAACTGGCCATATCTACATCCTCCGCGGGTATCAGCTGCTGTTCCTAGTCAATCAACCCGCCGTATCGACACTCACGACAGCTTCACGGCATCTCGGCGCACCGGCAAGCCGTATCATATCTCGTTCATTTTGCACGTATGTATATATAAACGAGAGGAACAATTATATCCCCATTGTTTCCTTCCCTCTCTTTATCCTTCTTTAACTTTGGTGGTCACAGAATACGATACTCATACTTGTGCCTCAATTTCCTCCATCGATCGGTATGTCCTTGGCAGGTACCGCGGCTGGCGTGGACGGCGCGTTCACAAGTATCCCGATTATGTGAGCGTGATCATTCGACTGGCATACATGCCGTGTGCCTAAAATGTGACCCGATTTCCTGGCAGAGACCTGAGCAAGTGTAATACGCCAGACGGAAGGTTGTCCACCGCATACGAGATCCGAGATGCGTGTATGCGAGTTGGGTTCTTCTTTAGTACGCCTTTGCTGTCGGGAGTGGACGACCGATCCGTCGTTGATCGTACTTTCTATGTAGTACGAAACCATGGCATTTCTCAGTCGTGTTTGGACACCATTCATTCCAGATCCCAGACGTATTTCGCTCTTCCGATGGAAACAAAGATGAAGGTATGGTTCTTGTCTCATACGTTCTCAGATTGGAGCTCTGACTTGATTTACTGTCACAAAGCTAAACCACAGGGATTTCAATTTCAAAGGATATAGTCCACCCCTCGACGCAAACATTGACCCCGCTCACAACGATAAAGGGGACTTTCACGAAGGTTTTGAAATCGGATGGGAAGAAATCGAATCGAAAGCACACGACGAGAAGAGGGTGAAAGATGGCGCAATGACAGGTGCGAACGTATGGCCCTCGGGCGACTGTCCAGAGTTCAGAGAAGCTTGCCTTGGATACTAGTGGGTCAAACCTGACCCCGTTTTACTTTTACTTTTCACGTTTTGTTTCTAGTCACGCTGCAATCGGCGTCGGCAAAATCTTGTTCCCGCTATTTGCCCTCGCACTGGAATTGCCCGAGACATATTTTGAGGACAAGGTAGGTTTGCCGACTTTCAGGTAACGGTCTTTTGAACATTTCTAGACGCAAAATGCTGCAGCGATCATGAGAGTACTGCATTATCCATTACAGGATGGATATCCCGGAATTGACGACGATACCCCCGGTATCGGTGCCCATTCAGAGTACTTGATGTCTCTTTACTCTGTTTACTCCAACTCATTTCTTCCCTAGCTTCGAGGTCAGAACATCAATGGAGTACTGAATTAGTGCCACAAAATTTGACCCCTTCATAGTGTTTCACCATTCTCTGGCAGCAGCCTGGCATTCAAGCACTCCAAATCATGAACTCGGAGAAAAAGTGGATCGACGCCCCTGCTATCGATGATACGTTGGTAATCAAGTGAGACATAAATTGGGATGTCGTTCAAGTGTCGATGACG
Organism: Leccinum subgranulosum; assembly: GCA_038091575.1. NCBI lineage: Eukaryota > Fungi > Basidiomycota > Agaricomycetes > Boletales > Boletaceae > Leccinum > Leccinum subgranulosum. The sequence goes on from JBBPOS010000159.1 coordinate 50,757, forward strand.
TCTATCTTAGCATCGGCGACCAGTTAGCAATGTGGACAAGTGGGTGATGTCCTTTGGTTCCTTTGTGAGCGAACATCCAAAGTTACATGACAAACAGATGATGTCTTTAGGTCCACTGTTCACCGAGCAATGAACAAGAGCGGCAAAGAGCGGTATTCTATCCCATTGTTTTTCGGTACAGATTACCATGTAAACATTGAGGTGTGTAGTTGCTCATTGTAACGAAGAAAGGATAAGATGATCAATGCACACTCATTTTTTGTAGCCCATACCAAGTTGTGTGTCTGCTGATAGGCCGGCAAGATATAGCCCTATCACTGCTGGAGAGTATGTGCACAAGCGGCTCCAGGAGGCTTATCATACCGTGACAGTATAAATATCATGTTTCACTCGGTCATGTCATGTAAGCTTTCTCAGTTTATCATACGGGCTGTTTCGTACGACTAGGATGTACTCTAATGTACTACCGGATGATCATATGCAAGCTCCTGGAGTTCTTCCTGCATTTCCTCGTTGCTGTCCAGTGCCTCTGTCGGGCTACTAGTTCGGACATTAGATCACATTATTTGCCTGTATGTAGTTGTCTGCATGATATCCACACCATTTCCGAACGTTGATGGCGGATGCTGCAACGCAGCCAGGGTTCGCAAACTGCGGTGCAAGTACGAGGGTCCGTGTAACGATTTGACTTTGGAGTCTTCGGGTACCCGTTTCTGTCGAGAGGGTATAATGCTAGCGTCAGACGCGACTGCGTCCCGCTGATTTGGCTCCTCGAGTTCCGCCTCGTCGTCATTGCCGTTGCCGGATGAACTGTCAGTCTTCTCTGAGTCAGAAATGTCAGGTAGTCCTCCTCGCTACAGTCGTCGCCACTCGTTCACTTGCCCTTGGCGCTCCAAGAACTCGGTCAAGCCGACTTTTCCGGCCCAAGAAACCTAGTACTGTTGGGGAAACCTCTTCCAACTCTGAGTATGGGTCTCCAGTTGACTTTGGTCCCAACCTAGCGACAACATCTACCCCAACCTCACTTGGGGATCCTCGCAGGCACATGTCCCAACTTGCGTCGTCTCACTAGTATCACCTCGAACAATTTCTTGGACATTTCCGAGCCCAGTTCCGCCCCTTTTCCCCACCTATTACTTGTCTGGAGGTTCACCCGCGTCCATGCCTCCAGAGGAGAATTCGATGCGGAATGTCTGTGGTCGAGACATGTCCTTGTTGGGGGTGGTACCACTACTCGACGAGTGAGACGTGCAGTGTTTGCTCGAGACGCATGCCAAGTCGGCCGTGCACGCATTTTTGTGCGCGTTCGTTGGTTTCTGACGCGTCGTTGAGAAGTTGAAGACGAAGTCCCGGTCAGCATGAAGGCGAAATTGTTTCCCGGGCCGGCCAGCATCTGTCTGCCAGTAGCAACTTATTCAGGTCGAGGCCATCACGCGACACCTTCTGCCACGTGCCTCCTCGCTCCCTTTGGCCGCACTTAATCATCGTGCCTGTTCTCCCCGCCAATGTGGCCACCTGCCGGGCCCTTGATGCCCACGTTTCTTCCTCTTCCCCCACCTACTTGCTGGGTGCGCCGCTTCGTGTTCCCGTCATCCACTGCCCCTCAGCCCACGAGATTGGGCTGAGGGAGCGGTATCGAGTGTACGAGGAGAGATCCAAGGTGCGGCTCGATAAGTTGATCGATGGCGTGCCGGAGCCCGAGGCTGCCAGTGGGATGCAGGGGGTATTGAGGAGGGTGTTTTACGGAGTTCTTGAACAAGATTTACAAGTGTACCAAGCAGTCGCCGTGTGCTGCTGCTGTCGTCGTCGTTCAGTTATCTGTTGGGTATTCGGAACGTGTAGAAGTAACTGTGTTGTAGAGCACGTAAATCGTATATATAGACTCGAGGTTTTCGATGTTGATATCCTTGTCGTCGCGCCTGTCACTGTGTGAGTGTAACGTTTTCATTTTCACATTTCACTTCTTCACCCTTTCACACTTCACCTATTTGTCATTGCCTCGTGTTAGTCAGTATATATACTCGTATCACATGTATCATGGTTCCCTAGTTTTGGAATACTCATTTATTCTCTCGATTCCCGTCTCTTCGACGGCTTGAGTGAATCATCGTTGAGCACGTCCGTAACATTATTCCAAAACTACTCTAATCCGCTGACACTTCGTCCTCGGATCCCTTCCTCTCTCCGCTTTGTTCTATATCACTTCGCCCGACTCGTAAAGCACTTCGCCACACATTTCGTGATCCCACAGAAAAGTCCTCTCAACAAGGCAGTAGCTAGGGCCATAGTCCCTACACTCAAAGCTCTTAGGCGCAAGTCCCACTTCCGGAACGTTCGCTGTCGTTTGTCACGTGCTGCACATCGTAAACTCTCGATGTAAATGAGTACCCGGATCCAGGGTTAAGGAATTGCTCCGCACGAGTTTAAAGTGTCGCTGGTCGCGAGACAACCCCGAGAATACAACTCGGTTCCCACTGTATCTGTGAACTTCGGTTCCAAGGTCGAACGCACCTTCTCCAGAAAACGTGTTCATCAGGGGAGCGGGGATGGAAAGATAATCCTATATAATCACCAAAAGGGTATGTATAATGGTATATAATCCATTATAATGGATTATCGTTCCATCCCTGCTCCCCTGATGACTTGTGGCTGGGTTGTTGACCTCTGAATCAGTGCTGAGTATCAGCGTTTGTAGTCGTAACTGCAGTTCGAAGGATCACTCTTCGAATTAAAATAAGAGTGGTAGTCTTGCAGAACTAAATCTGCGGCGAGAGTAACGCCATTCCAGTTTCCCCCTTGTCTGATCGATACCTCTGGTGCCCTGCCAGTGTACTCCAATGCTATCCTCGTGTGGTAGCATTTCTATTATCCGTTACATCCTAGACGCTCCATCGTACAGACGAGAAAGGACTTCGAGAGCCCCAACTCTGTACGACTTGTTGTAGCCATGTCAGGATCAGGCTATTTGATGTCTCAGCACCAACCCATCCCTGCTCGCATCCCCTCACGCGCCGCTTCTGTGGCAGGCATCGAAAGAAGCCACCCCATCCGCTCCACCAACACGCCTCCTCCACCACAAACCAAAATTGCCGATTCCATGGAGGAATTTCATAGAATGATGGCTGTGTGGGTTGTCGAATATGAGGACGACCCTGCTCAGGCCGGTTCTCCACCTGTGCTTCAACACGCCCCCACTATCTCTTTGCCAAGACCTACACGCCCCCCTTCCGTCAGATCTCTTTTTCGAGTTAGGCTGCCACAGCCAACTCCCACACCAGCTATGTCCCCCATTCCCACGGTGACACGAGGCCCGGAACCTCGCATCCACCTTCCGAATCTCGCCCCACCGCTCGGCAAGTCCCTGGTTCGCAGACCAGAGGATTTCGATGGCGATAAGGAGAAATTCAACGAATGGGCTAGACAGCTCCACCTACACCTCGGAGGATTCGATCGTCCCCCAAGTGTTCGCCAACGCATCATGATTGCCCTCTGTCACATGAAGGGAGGAACCGCTGGCAAATTTGCCAATCACTTCTTTGCCATGAACGGCAACACCATCCACCTCTATACGTATGAACAGTTCTGGCTCGAAGTCACGAACCAGTTCAAGGACCCCGAAACCCAGGCTAAGGCCGAAATGAAGCTCATGGCACCCAAGCAAAAAGAGAAGCAATCAGTGGAAGCCTATTTCATCGAAATGCATCATCTGTGCATTGAGGCAGAGTTTGATTGGCTGGCCAATCAAAGGACCCTCATTGGTGTCGCACGCCGCGGCATCAAACAATATATCGTAAAGGCTGTGGGGACCGCTGCGATCGGTCACACTAACTCCATCCTGGGAAGCAAAAACATCCAGGATTGGGAACACGTGCTGGTCCAGGCACAAAACATGCTCCAAACCCACAAGGAACGCTACAGTGAGGGTTATTGGAAAAAGACCATGCCCAAAGCGGAGACAACCGCTTCATCAAACCACAAGTCTGCGATCACCCCCTCTACCTCCACTGCTGCAATCCCTGGGACTTCTGGCCCGATGGATCTCTCTAACGCCCGTGCTCAAGGTCTCTGCTTCAAATATGGAAAAGCGTGGCCGTGCAAGGAACACATGCGCCCCCGTCAGAACTGTCAACTAGAGATCGATGGTGTAGAGGTTGGAGATGACCTGATGGCGAAGATATGCCAGATGGTCACGGAAAGTAAGAAGCATTTTCCCAAAAGCGAGTAGCCAGGTCGCCTGCTTGTGTACATAGTATGGTTTCGAATGTAGTACCACCTAAGTCATCGACAAATAAATATTCTGTGTTACCCATCGAACCGTGCGAGACCGAAAGAGAAAGTTTACTGAGTGAGGGATACAAAGTCCTCGACGCGAGACCAATCATACAAAGAGCCATAAAAATAGAAGGTCGCGTCTATGACATGAGAGAACTTGCTCAGATGGCTGAACAAGAAAGAGTTGGTATGGAGACTCCATTGCGTTCCGTACCTCAGGTATCCGGACCTGAGAAGCAAATACATATCCTTTGTCACGAAAAAGGAAAGGAGGTTAGTGCACCGACCGAACCAAAAGCACACCGCTCCACTCCGACGACGAGAAAGGACCTAGAGAGCCCCAACTCGTCGGAGATGTTGAAGCCCAAAAGTCGACGATGGCTGAACACCATAGATCCGTGGACCGTCGAATGGATGCAACGAGTAGTTCAGACAAAAGAGACCTCCAGAATAAAAAGTCATTTAAGGTCTTTCGTACACGACTCTCGTATGTCTGAAATCGATGACGAACTGATCCATTGGTTAAAATCGAGCTCTTCCTCCGAAGCGCACTTAGTCCTGAGAGAATTGCAGAACAAACCCAAGTTCATTCGTCGGGAAAAGAGATCCGTTCAAGCCTTCGAGCTGAAAGCGGAGATCCTTACCGGCGATGGACAACAACAATGCCTCACTGCTCTCCTTGACTCAGGTTGCACCGGATCCGCCATAGACCAAAAGTTCATAGAGAAGCATCGACTACCTGTACATAAATTACCTAGACCAGTGCAGGTTTACAATGCCGACGGCTCCCTGAACAAAAGCGGATCGATTAAGGAGTTCGTAATAGCCGAACTAACCATCCAAGGACACTGGAAGCAAATAGCTCTTGCCGTGACGACGCTCAGCACACATCAGATCTTCCTAGGTCACGATTGGTTGATAAAACACAATCCCAACGTAGACTGGAAAGAAAATACGCTTAAGTTCCATTGTGAGCACGATCACCTCCCAGAGTTAGCCACAGTCAATGATGATGATGACGATGAGATATTCGCAGTGCGAAATGTCGCAACCGATCTTGCTGCTGCTCACGCCAAGAAGGAGATGACGTTCGAAGAAATGGTACCTTCGATGTATCACGACTATCGAGACGTCTTCTCCAAAGAGGAGTTTGATGCACTACCACCGAGAAAACCTTGGGATCACGCCATAGATCTAATCCCAGGTACCCATAAGGTGGATTGCAAAACGTACAATCTTACTCCAAAAGAGCAGGAAGAATTGGAAGCGTTTATCGCTGAAAATCTCAAATCAGGATGAATCAGACCCTCCAAATCAGAATTCGCCTCTGCCTTCTTCTTCATCAAAAAGAAAGATGGACGTCTTCGCCCAGTACAGGACTACCAAAAGATCAATGACATCACAGTCAAAAATTGGTATCCTCTACCCTTCATCTCCAAACTCGTGGACAAGCTTCGTGGAGCAAAATACTTCACGAAACTCGACGTTTGATGGGGCTACAATAATGTCCGCATAAAAGAAGGAGACGAATGGAAGGCAGCTTTCTGAACCAACCTCGGTCTCTTCGAACCCCTCGTCATGTTCTTCGGTTTGACGAATTCCCCTGCCACATTCCAAACGATGATGAACCATCTGTTCCGTGACCTCATTGCTCGAGGAAAAGTTGTAGTATATATCGACGATATCATGATTTATACATGTTCCCTAGAGGAACATTGTGAAATTGTACAAGAAGTACTAGAAATATTACAACAGAATAATCTATATCTTAAACCGAGCAAGTGTGATTTCGAACAGGACAAGACCAAATATTTGTAGAAACCATAGACTACTGAGGTAGAGGACTACCGGTACTCACCAGGTGTCAGCGTTGAGATGTTATCGAACGTTGTGGTAAGAGAACAAGATGTTATTAGAACTCAGACGCTGGGTCTG
>JBBPOS010000160.1:0-56896 GCA_038091575.1 Leccinum subgranulosum
GTTCAACTCTGGCCATTGCAACACCTACCACTATACCAAACTGGACTCGGAACACGGGTGGCATGACCATACCGCGCACCCGGAGACACTCTTCCCTTCTGAATGCCTCAACAACAGCATTGATCTCGACGCAATCAGCTCTCGTGCTAGTATGATCTCAGTCAGTATGTGGAATGAAACATTACATCTGGTCTGTTCAGGCTTTTTCTCAGACATCTTTAGTGGCCTAGACAATGACGAGATGTACACAGGGACGAGACATTCTTTCGCTGTGAAACGGAACGAAGCGGGTCCGGACTCGGAACGCGTGGTGCATCCTGAGGGCCTCATCCCGCTCAGCATCAGGTTTGGATGGGCGAGATTTCAATTGGCACTGCTCCCAAGACCTTGAGGGGTAAATTCTCCTTGCATCATTCCGATATATGTTTATCCTGATCTATGTCACAGTCCAAATCGACACTGATGCAGATGGAGTCTGATGATGGAGCCATCGTCGAAGGTGATCGATAAACTGATAAAGTAATCATCGCTGGATTCACTGTATGTTTTGTATCGCCTATGAGCATGACCATTGAATTCTGACGCCCAGCTAGACAGACCCTCAGTGAGGTCAGACCTTTGGTTTTGCGACATTGTCATTATCACGTTACCATGTAGGCGATGAACCTGCCAGTGAGCGTGAAAATTCGCATTGAACGGTTCTGCTGGAACCATCTTTCAACTCAGTGCTACTGATCAAACTCCAAGTTGTAACACTGATATCATATTGCCTTGCCTTGTTGTTCGGGGCATACGCTGAAATACATACATCTACTAGGAGATCCGAGTCAGGGCTCAATGTCATGAGCCAGTTTAGTCAGAAGGGACGTCAGTCGGTTGGTCTCGTACTCGACCAACGTTGCGTTCTGTTCATACAAGATCGCCTCGGTAAGGGCAGGAAGAGTTGTTGCACCATAACCTGTCGATACACTGAGTTGTGTTCCTCCATCAGCATCTCGAAAGTGACTTACCAAGGTACTTCCCAGGAGCGACACCAAGATGCCTGTACCATTCGCGATCTTTCACACCTCCTTCCGAGATGAATCCTTGTTCAAACGAGCGCAGCTTCTGGTTCACTTTCTTCACTCTTTTGGCAGCTTTGATCAGATTGCAGAGTGGTTTTTTACGAGACTTGCAAACGTCTTGTTCGGTGACGTCCTCCATTGCATTCAACATGTTCAGAGAAGGGAACATAGAGTTTGTGTCGGCGCCCTCAGGGAGCGGGAGGTTAATTGGAAGGTGATCCGTGATCCAGTTTTTGATGCGACGTGCGACACGTCCACGACGTCCGCCATGAAGGTCGTGTAGAGCTTTGCGGAACACCTTTTCCGCTTTGACCCTCTCGACATCAAGTTTCGTGCTCGCGTGCTGTAACTTAGAGATAGCTTTGCGAAGTTTGTGGAGATCTGGAAGAGCAGCAATGCCAGACGCCGATTCTTCCACTCTGATATAACCTCGTTAGTCAGCAGCAACGCCAAGGATGAAGTGATACTCACACATCAGCGTAGGAATCGAGTTGCAATGCGTATTCCGTAGTGTTGAGAGGTACGATTATCGACTCCGACAGTCGGAGGGTAACGAGGCCCAATGTCTTTGCAAGTGCAACCTGAGCAAAATGAAACATTCACATCCAAGAAGTGAGAGATGAGCCAACAAATCTTACATGTCGATGGAAACCAGGGTCAGCAAACCTTTCTTGCCACAGCTGAGAATCATAAATGGAGTGGTAGTGGTAAACAGGATCAGTGGGTGTAGCACCAAAACTCTGATCAGAGCTAGCGACCTGTCGTGCCACGTTAGTATGATTCGGACCGAAAAGGTACGAAATAGATGACTGACACCAAGTCTCTGCAAAAATACAGTATAGTCACTTCCAGAGCCAAGCGGTGAAATGTTTCGGACATCATCTTCCGAAGCCGCGCGGGCTCGAGTCTGGTTCATCGTGGCCCACATACTAGCGAACTCGGCGTCCTGCTCTCCGGTGTAGGGTCCAGAGTCATACAATGCATCCCAAACCGTCTTGCTTGGATCAGTAGGGTGTGCAACATCCAGTGCACTGCTTTTGATCAAATGAGCAAGCGAGGGAGATCCTGAAGCTGAGTAACGTGAGCCTTGAACGGAAACGTCTGTTTTCATTTCTCAGCAGTATCCCCGTAATTGACGGATTGATCGCACATACCAACATTGACATAGGAGACGGCGTGGGCCTGGATCCATTGTGCAAAGTCTTCTCCCCACTCTGTGCTTCCGATGAGGCCGTACTATGTCGGAAGCTGAGAACCACTCTCAAAGATGATGAATGGCAGCTCACCTCTTCGGCGTCCCAGCTTGCAATGACGAGGGTTCGGAGAGGCTTCCAACCCTGCCTGACCAATGTACCAAGACCCCGAACTACCTCAAGCATGGATACGGTACCGGATGTAGGATCAGCTGCTCCCATGACCCAAGCTATAAAGTACCAAGGATCAGCACGTAGGTCTTACACCAAACAGTCTATCTACCATCTCTGTGGCAACCAAGAATAACAACCTCGTTCTTGATGTGACCAGGAATAGCGGCCATCGTGTTCCAGATAGGGGTCACCTTGGTGTCAACTATGAAAGCCAAATCTATCAATGATGACCGGTCATAGGCATTTTCTGAATGCATACCATCATTGACCATCTTGACAGCACGACCGCCAAATTTTCCATCAAGTTTTCTGCCTTCTACAACACCACCCAGCTCTTGTTCAAACAAGTACTTTGCGTTGGCCCAGGAGAGTGGTAAGCTAGGGATGCGAGGTATGTTCCCACCCTCGACACGAGTTGCATTTTGATATGCAGGATAACCGGGTGTGGTAGGATCACCTGGATAAATCGACAAGAACTGTACGGAACCGCGCTGGATCGATGTTGGGTTGCGTGCAGGGCCAGCCGGGTACGGCAGGTAGCCGTTCTCAACAACCACAGCACCATCGTCGCGAGGGTCGGTATAGATTAGAATTCCAGCAGCACCACGATCCTCGGCGCCTTTGATCTGGAAGGGTAGGTTCAATTTCAAGGTGGTAACTCGTGCAGAGCACAGCTTACTTTGAGGCCGCGGAATGTGGAACCGTAGCGAGCAAGGACAATCTTCCCCGCAAGGTCAACACCCATGGCGTCGAGTTGGTCGTAATCTTCCTTGGTGCCGTAGTTGGCGTACACGATTGGACCCGTGGCTTCACCAGGGGCACTGAGGCCATGCCAAGATGGGATAGCATGCTTGTACTTTGCAGCCGTTTCATCGCCGGGGTCACCATCCTCCAACAGGTCGGCAGTCCAGACGGACCCACCATCCTGTCCGAGTAACTCTAGGGAGATACCATCTGCATTACCCGTGTTCATCACAGGATAATAGACATCAATCCATGCATTTGGAGACTTGAGATTGGATGTAGTGTTTAGAGTCGCCTCGCGCGACTCGGGGGATCCAGCATCGAAGATAGGTTCGGCCGAGGAAGAGGAGATACCAAACTCTTTCTGGAAAACGGATAGGATGTCCTTCGCATCCTGGAAGTCTTCCGATGAGCCCGCTAAATGGGGGTGGGTAGCGTAATAGCGCGAGTTCGCTATAGCAGACTCAGTGGAAGGGATAGCACTGTCACACTCGACGTCAGCTGCCGTACAGTCACGGTGAAAAAAAGTGAAATGGAGCTGACAGAAAGGAATCTTCAACACGTTTGATATAGTTGTCGAAAGGCTTGCTGCCCTTGGAGCAGGAATGCTTCCAAGCTTTTATCCTGTCGGTGAATTGAGAAGAGTGCTGGGAGAGCGATTGATAAAGTAGGAAGAGGGACAGCGCTAAGCCAACACGAGTCAGGAGCTTTCGGAAGTACACAGGGCGAGGACGTCTCCGTGCGGTAGCAACTTCTGGTAGACTGGGTACAGCGCTCTTCTCGCTCTTGACATCCATGGTGGAGAGGGAGAGGGAGAAAGAGTGGGATTCTTACTCCACTTCTCTTTTGTTATCTCGGACGTTCACAACTTCACATCAATGATGACAAGTTCACTTTCACACCAGTGATAACAATTTTCCGTCCGGCCCGAAGTGTTGAATTTTGATCCCGCTACACAACGCCATGCCCGACGACAGTCCAAAGGACCAGCCTACAGCTGAGTCTGCGGTACAGGAAAAACCTGCTCCAGAAACCCCGGCGGCGGCATGTCAGCCCTTCCAGGACGTCTCAGCCCCCGGCGATCGCGCAGAACTGCTCACACGCGCTAGATCATTCTTGACGTCTCCACAAGTACGACTTCAGGACTCAGATGCTAAGCGAGCTTTCCTCGCAGAAAAAGGGCTCACTCCGAATGAGGTCGATCAGCTTCTCCGAGAACTGGTGCGTGGTTGGTTGTCCATCTTATACATGCTCATCGTCTCGCAGCCTCCATCAGTACCACCACGCACTTACCCTGCGCCACCGCCTTCCAACCTCCCCAATCTTCTTGCTGGTGTCGCCCGAATATTCACCTGGTTAACCGGTACTTCCGCAATTGCCCTTTTCGTATACTATGTACGCAGTGGCCTTGGATATCCCCGTAGTGAACACTCACCGGAAACCCTCCCAGAGGTATCTTCTTCCAAGACTCGCCCAATCCTACCAAGCCCGCCTTGCTCTTCGCAAGCATCAATCCGCGCTTGCTGAACGCCTCACAGATTCCATTTCTGCTCTCAAGGCAGCCCAAGCAGAGTCGTACGAGGACCTGCCTCGAACAACCCCCATTTACCAGGATCCCCAATATACACAGTACCACTCTATTGATGATCTTTTGTCACATACTGGAAGTACACGGGAAGATTCCACTCAGCCGGGTGCAGATATCCCGGACATCACAATCCTCCGTTGCGCGCTGGAGGAGCTCGGTAGTTCGAAAACAAATGGCATATTTACGGAGGAGCTTTTCCGCCATCTTGAGGGTAAACTGCCGTGGTTAGGTCGCGAGGAGGGTGCAGCTCGCCAGGTCCGATTTACTTCGTTTATTCTACGTCGTCTGACTAGCTTCCCAAACAGAGCAACCTCTGGAGCTACCTCAGTTCTTGTCCTTTGTTCGTGTCCTCCGTGCCCGAACTAGGTACACCCAGCCCTCTGCCACCAGATCATTCATCCCGACTTCTCTGGAAGTACGTACCTCCCTCGCCTCCGCCCACCCCGCCATTGCTTGCAAGTTTGGCAGAGCTACAAGCAGCTTTGCCCCACGGTCAAGACTTTGCTGGTGCTACCTCTGGTAGTTCACACCTGGCTCCCACAATCTCTGCCAGACAACGAACCCTTCAGGCCCTTTCAGACTTCACCGGTTATATCACAACTCAAACATACTCTCTTGGTCTTCCATCAATACGAGGTGTAAATGGGGTCACGTCTGGTTTGAATCCAGCTGAGGAAGAACTTCGCCGCGAAATTCGAGCACTGAAGGGCCTCGTTCTGAACAGGAGGTCATTCCTTCCCTATGGTACCGGGGCTTCTGGATTGTCCAACGAGGCTCCATGAACGTCTGAACGTGACTTCTGGTTAGCATTCCTATCGTACTGTAAAGATGAGATCTGAGATCGGGGTAGATATATTGCGAAGGTTACAGAGGAAGTTAACTCTTCCTATGAAAATTCCAATTCCTGCCATCTGTTCTACCTTGTCACAGTACTTGTGACCACAGCCTGAGGTTAGTCTAGAGTGAGGTATAACTATAAACAATGGGAGATGAGGAAAGGTCTCAGCTGTATAGGCAGGTATCATCTAATACTACAGAACCTTTGGTAGGTTGTCTATCCGCGCAGAGATCGTTGTCATAACATTAGTCTTCAACATTCATCGAGGATTCGGTTCTTAGGGAATGGTCGTCCATAATCCCCCCTCCATGTCGTGAGGTTGGGATTGGTATAAGCTTCGATGTATCTGAAATGATCTCAGGTCAATTTTGATATGCTACGAATGAAGCAAGGACACGCACGTATTAATGTATTCAGCGGTAGGGAAGTCTTTTGGATCACATCCAATATTGCGTGCATTGGAGGGTTGGTAGACTCGTATGTAGTCAACCTTCATATGACTTGGAAACGGGAGATGATCGAGATCGACCACCCCAAAGTTCGTCGACATGCCTAGGTTGAGGATGATGTACTAGTCCAATAAGTGTTTGCCTCCTTTGCTCGACCGGTAAGGACAGTGAGACATACCATTGGTTCCATAGGAATAGGCCGGGCCGAAATCTGGACGGCGGAGTCGGCGGCCATACCGGCTACGTTGAGTGTCCAGGAAACTTGGTTGTTAGATACCCATGTGATGTACTATCCGTCCGGCACAATGTTAATTCCGTTTTCCCAGCTACCATTTATACGCACCGCGTTGTCAAATCCAGGAACGTACTGTGATGCATCATATCAACAATAATCTCACGCTGGAGACAGGACTCACCTCAAAGCCGTAAATTGAGTAGCATCCGGTCTCACCTTCATAACACATTTGATTTGTCTCTGTCACCACTGATGTTGCTTGCTGCAACACAGACCCGATGTACGTATTCTGGACACTGATGGTCGGGTTAACGATCACCTCGTTCTCTGAGATATTGTTCCAGATGTAACCCGCGTCGAAGGGCTTCAGTAAACTCAAGATTTCAATCTTGACCATCTTACAAACAGAAAAAAAATCACTCACCGCCCACTGAGCAGACTGTGACACTTGAGCCACCAGAGGAGTTCCTGTAATCTAAAGGATCAAGTACTTAACTTCGCCAATCATGTCAAAAACCATGGTCACATACTTGTGCCTCGAACACGTCTATCTCAGGAGCTGCACGACCTACAAATGTACCATCTGAATGCTTTGGGCCAGGGTGCGACTCCCCTGGGCAGGTGCAACGAGACAATCGTTGGCCTGGAAGATAGGACAGCACACCGCCATGACCGCTATCTCCGCCTTCCGTGGCTGCCACTGGTTGTCCATTGATGGACTGGTTCGCAACAGTGCCAATGTCACACGCATCATAGCTATATGGCCACTGAACAATAATTATTCACATGCCTCGGAAACGAAACGAGTTATATCTTACCATCCCTTCTAGGCTAGCGCCATAACCAGCCCGGCCGAGGTTTCCGAGCGTCCATATCGCCGGCCAAAACCCTTTCGTGGCATTTATTTTCCGATTGAAGACTTGTTGGAGGAAACACCTTACCAACAATATTGTTGACACCAGGAAGCGACACGTTTGTCTCGATGTATCCGCCAGTGAAGCAAAATTTGTTCCTAATACTTGTCAACTCACGAACCCAGAGTAAGGTATAAATATACCAAGTTGACATCATCCCTTAATCCGAGTAAGATAAGATAACTGAGTTCGTGACTTGGGTCAACGCACCCCCTTGATAGTTCAAATTATGTGTCTGCTTTTGCGACAGTGTCACAACTAGACTGCCGTCCTGAGTGGTGATCGCATCTGGACTATACCATTCTAGATTATTTGTTTCCTGAGATAGGTGTCGGTTAATGAGCATGCACTGATGGTGGACATGATAATGCACGTACCCAGTAATGCAAGTCGACAGCCTCCCAATAGGGATCGTCTCCGGGCCAGAATGTTCGGCCAGGATTGTTGAATTCGTCCGAGAAGACTAGTTCCATGTCAGGACCACCATTCCAGGATGGCACAGTATAAGCCTCCTCGGGCGTATCGATGTCAATAAGAGCCCAATTCCCCGGAATGACTGGGATCTGGATATATAGATGAGTCGAATACCAGGGGCACATATGTGCTATGACAGACCCACCTGGCCACTGGCATTTGTACCACCTAAACCGAACCCACCCTTGTTCGACAACTTTTCTGCTGTGAAATAAGTGATCAGGGGATATCCGGCACTAGTGCCCAAAGTAGACAACCGAGTAAATAGGGAATTTCGCTGCAGAATGAATAACTCACAAGAGGGAAACGAGGCATATATTGAGGAGAAAGAGACATCCCACGTTCACCATTCCACGGTGAACAAAGAGTGGCCAAGTTCGTGCGTCCTTCACATCCGGGTTATGCATGTCATCATCTGGCTCCTTCATATCAGCAAACAAGCTAGAGCCCCACAGACGCGGATCGGGAGGTAAGCTAAACTACACGAAGGATAAGTTGGACGACAGGGCAGAGTTGTGGGACTTACACGATTGGAAATAATTGCAATCCCTGAGTTTCGGTGCATAGGGTATGGGGATTCCAAAGACTGGGGTGTTATCAACAAGAGTGACGGCCGCACGAAGAGGATAGTCAACACACCGAGTTTATACTGCAAAAACTCTGCATTCTACTCTGCGGAGAAAGCCCATGGCTGGCGGGGCGAGGAGTAGTAAGCAAGGTGGACTTTGAGGAGTGGGAGACATGTAGCATATGCTGATTCTTTAGCATCTTCTTGGGGGAGTAAGAGCCGTAGAAGGAGGGGTTCTCCGACGGGAGAAACCTAACCGGGGAGTAGCGTGCTGAGACTACTAGTCATGTTAAGTAGTCTCTTTTCGTTTCTTGAACATTTCCCTCGGCTCCTGCTAACATCCGGTAAAGGGATCAACATTTCCGACCGTGAAGCATGGGAATCAGACACTTACCAAATCCCCAAGTCTGGTTTTCCGAACATTGCAGTAATGTTACAATGCACAACCTCGAGAACGGTACCTCGCGCGAGTTACACGATCCATTCAAGCTGAACAAACTTCCCTAATTAGGAAATAAATATGCAGGTTTATCCGAATTCAAAGTCCGCGATCTGCCACTCCTCCGATTTGTGCAAGGAAAATTCCACTACTAGAACACCTACACTAGCACTAGCTAGTGCGCCGGACACTAGCCTGAGATCAGGTTGCCATTTATGACCTAACTCTGAGTCACCGGAACGCTGAGATGACCACATATGCCAAACCAGCGACGGGAAGATTGATTTCCTTGCAACGATCCAGTTGTCTTTCGGAAGCCGTTTGTGCGTGGAAGCTCATGGAAGGGGCTACCGCTCTCACCGTCCTTTGCTCAGTGCATCTGGTCCAGGCTCCGCAATAAACATCCATGGACCAGAATCCTACCAAAACTCTCAGAGATGGAACAATGTCCACGCGTTATAAGATTCCTCTTCATCTGCACAGTAGGCAGCGACCTTATATCAACAGCTGACTGGCAATCCCACATTCAGTTTTCTTTTTCCCGTGGTGCAGTGGCAACTTCGTATTGGTTGCCATTCAACTTCTGACACAGCTCTACCCCTACAAGTCGATAATATTCAACATCCAGAGGTTGGGTCGGTCTCCCTCAAATTTCCACGTACCGAACAACTACCCACATTAGAATGAAGTGTCTGCGAGAGTGTGAAATCCATTACTTCCTCGAATGTTCCACGGGCCATCTTGGGCATTGATGTGTCCAACATTAACTAAGGATCTCTCAATCACCGACTGCAGGACACTATAGACATTCTTCCTAATGCAGTCTCGTTGATAGAAGACCTTTGAGAATTCCAGCAGCAGTTTCAGGTAAGTAGATTGATACAGAGTTCCTGCTTCGCACCTGCCGTACACATGATGGTCTGCGTCCTACGGTAAGATAAGCCAAATCTTTGATGGGCCCAGTGGCTGTTTAAGGGCTTACTACGGATTCCAGAGGTCCTTTACCACCCGCGACATGATCGTGGGTCTGGACTTCGACAACTTTGCTCGGCGTGACTGTATTTTGCGCTCGTTTGTGCCTGCCAGTGTCGGAGCGATACAACTATGAATGATGCAAATACTGAAGCATGATCACTAGTACTGTCACATCAGGCGTCAGATTTTGCTCACTTCCGCAGCATATATGCTGTGTGATCGCGACTAGGAGAGGAATTACTTTTGTCTCCCGGAGTTAGACTCTCGACCATGACCAGAGGTTTTTTGCTGAATTGCTCCTTCTGTCTTTCTTCCGGAGTGGAAAAGCTTATTAGGCAATGAGTTTGTCTGAAAACATGAACAAGTCTCCAAATGATCAGGTACTAATGACATCCTAGCAATGTGACTCACTAATCCCTTTCGTGCCAGTGTGCACACCTCGTGTATGGCCAGGGTTAGCAGAGCAAGGAATTCACCGGTTAAAATTCACCGATAAAATGTTCCAGGCCAAAAAGAAGAGTACTAGTTCTTTGTTTTTCTAGTTTGTTAGCTTCCTATAAAGTCTCAACAACTCACTGTTGTCCCTGAGAGGTGCCTTACAGGGCAGCCCGTATGGTCCGCAACACAAACATCGACAGAAGTGACACAGTGAGAATTCACACCATACTCGGCTGATTGGGACAGTGTGTTCGTCACCATTCTGAGTCCTCTGCTGTAAATGAAGGTGCACATGGTATAATATTTTCTGTTGGGCGCACCACGGAATAACGGTAATCAGGCTGATTAGTGACTCTTCTTGTACACGCACCTGCGGGACCATGCCGCAACAGTTAATTTTACTGCGCGTAAGGTCTCGCCTGTCAACTTGACGGTTGGGCAGACTCGAAGGATCAGCTGTGCCTGTCATGGACGAGATCAAGGGGCCCATCAATAAATATAAATTGAGAGATTGTGCCATCTGATTCCGCGACGTCTTACGCAGATAAGGGCGGATATTCTGCGGTACCACGTAAGAATTCGTGACGGAGTGACTCAAGTGACTTCCCGTTTTTTCACGGCGAAGGCGCCCGTTGAACAATTGCAACTTGCTGTAATATCATTTGTTCTTGCTACTATTCGGTTCATTCGCAAACCACCAATCCGCCGCTCGTTTATTACAAGGTAAACAGTCAAGCAGTCGACTTCACTGACCGAGTCGAGATGGCTTCAGAGAAGAGCCACCAAGACGATGTACTGGTCCCAATGTACGACAATGTGGACATAGACATGGTTGTCAAAGTCCTGCGACAGACTGTTTTCAGTCCGTTTCTTTGGTTGTCCGCGCAATCCACGGCATTGACACGCTATTAGGCCCGATTTTCACGCTTCTCATTCCCATATTCTACTTTTTCCATGCCCAAGGAGTAACCACCCCTGCCGTGATTTACTCCGCATGCTACTGTGCCGCTACTTGCGCATTCTGTGAGTGGGTCATGCGAATGGAGTGTATCCCACTGACTGTCAATAGGGTTGACAAAATGGCTTTCGATCTTGTACAGAAATCAAGGAAACTTCTTCTTTGCACCCAAACCTCTGGACTGGAGTGAACAGATTGTGCTCATCTCGGGAGGTAAGTTTTTGCGACCTCCAGATCTTCCGGAATCGACTATTTTTTTTAATTAGGGTCGTCTGGCATGGGGGAACTATTAGCCAATACGCTTGCGGTGCGCAATGTGAATGTAGTTGTTCTCGACATCAAACCAATGCAAACAGAAAACTGTATGTGATTGAGCTCAATTCGCGACACGGAGAACTATTAACTTGCGCCCAGATAACATCACGTACTACAAATGTGATGTGTCCAGTTGGGAAGAAGTCGAAGCAGTTTCTAAGAAGGTCGTTGAAGAGGTCAATCCCTTGCGCAGATATTTGTGCTTGTGTATTCATCAATGTGCCCTAGGTTGGCCACCCGACTATCCTTGTCAACAATGCCGGCGTGGTCCAAGGAAAACTGATTCTCGACCTCAAGCCCCAGGACATATATCAGTGCGAAGCTAAACCCGGAGCCACATATCTTTGACTCAATGGATATCTAGGACTTTTGGCGTGAATACCTTTGCTCATTTTTGGACTCTTAAAGCCTTCCTGCCCAAAATGATTGAAAGGAAAAGCGGACATATCGTATGAGGCACCCGTCTCAAGGACCGCAATCGTCACTCACGCTCTCTTAGGTTACCTTGGCGTCTGTCATGGGATACGTCGGTAGTGCTCAAATGTGTAGGCACGTTCGTTGAGTCGATGGATTGTTGTTGAATCTCCTATTAGCGGACTATAGTGCTTCCAAGGCCGCTCTTCTAAATGTGCACGAGTCGCTCCGCTATGAACTGGACAAACGGTATGCGCACTCTTCGATGAGGCGATGTTTACTGACTTAGAGTGGCTTAAAGGTATCTTGCACCGGGGATTCGCACGACACTCGTCTGTCCCGGCCACGTTTGCACGCCTCTCTTCTCCACTGCGGTGTTCCCAGACAATGTCTTCTTCCGGTTCTTTGTACCCTCATTGGCTCCAGTGACCGTAGTGAAGGCAATCATGGCTGCCTTAGATTCACAGGAATCTCAGACGATACATTTGCCATTCTATACTTACTCGGCTTTGATCATGAAGTTGCTCCCAAGTTTCCTTCGTGACCTCGCACAGAAGGTGGGCATTAGTGAACTGATCGTTTGACCCATCTGACACGCCAACGTGTAGCTAACGCACGCCGACTTCATCCTCAAAGACTTTACCAAGGTGACGGCTGTCAGGGAGGATGAGATGGTCTCACCACAAAGCAAAAAAGTGGATTGACTTTCCTGACGGGCTTGGGTTCGCTTCTGTTCTAGATTGAAGTAGCGTTATCAGATGAATTCACTGTACATTCTTTGGGTTGAGAAACAGAACAGAGCTTTTTGGGGATCAATCAAGTTACCTGCTAGTGTATTCGCCGCTCTCGTATTGTGATATCATCGAGGCAGCCCTCCCTGAATTAACGGACGCCAAACTTGCTTCACCGTGGCTTGTGCGTAGCAGAGTTTTGTAACCAGTCATGCCGCCTTCCTTCATACAGGTTATTGGGAACCAAAAAATGGTGCAGTGTACGCAGGGAGTGTTGGTCGAGGTTAATGTGAAAGGCATATCATTTAATTGCTTCTGGCTGCAGATAACGGTCGCTTCGATCCTAAGCGGTTCATCAGCTTCCCGGAATCGCATGCAATCCTACGCGCGGAAAATCGAGGCCTTGGGCTTAGGCAATAGTGTACAGTCCCTCCATGGCACCCTCGTTCCTAATTCGTATACACAATTAAAGTCGACGTGCACAATTCAAAGGGCCTCGATCTGTCCAGAAGGTCAACAAGAAAACCAAGATATTCATTTCGTCGTAAACCAATGCCAATGCAGTTCCATGAGTGTAACAACAACGATTGAAGAGGAGAAAGAGTGTAGTGGGGCGTGTACAAAAGAGGCGGGTATCTTGATCGAGAGATAAGAATATCAGATATGGGACAGTAGTAAATACTTTTCCAAGAGTGGTAGATTCAGTTAAAGGAGATGACCTGGATCTGTCAGCACAACTCCAGGAGATTGTGGGCGCGACTAGCGTGTGCCTTGGCAACCTGCATGACAGGGATTGTCAAGAAGTCAGGTTCTCGGAAAGATAACGACTCACAAGGAGATTGGCGGTTTTGAATGTGGAGCTGTACATGTGATTGATTCCGTTTTCTTCCAGAACTCGCGAATACCGACTAACGAGACCATGCTTATCTGCGGACCAGAAAGTACGAAGACGTCACTTGGTGCGCCAAAACAGATTGATAGATACTTGCCTAAACCAAAGCGACGTAAATCGATTTGAAGACACTTAAAGGCTCCGCCTTCTGAGAGTGCTTCGCTGTCTTGATCTTGGTCAGAATCGGAGTCCGAGTTATCGGCGTGCATATCAAGTGTATCCAATTCCCCTGCACAGATGAGCATGTGTCTTTCTTCGGGCGGAAATAGGGCGGCGAGGATTGACACATCCGTCGTCAAAGAGGAGCCTTCGCATGTCCGGGTAAAACTAAAAAACGATACCCTGGGACACATGTTATTCGTGTGTTTGACCGCAGGCGAATGAATAGCGCTTCGGTTGAGAGACGATTTCAACTCCACAGGAGAAAGCGCAGACACATGCGAAATTAGGTGTTTAGCGGCTGGCTTGAAAGAGGGCGTCAGTGACGGGATTGCGCGAGAGATGTCGGGATACGAGCGGGAAACAGTAGCTGGCAATATGGAGGGTGAATCTCTACGGGGAGAATGGGAGAGGTAGCCTTCGTCACTCTCGCTCGAAGACGAGACAGAATCAGTTGAATCTGAGTCTCTTCGCGGCCAGGACAGGAAAGAAGGAATCGTGACTTCCTGAAGCCTTTGATTCATCGAGATCTTCGTTGCAGTGTTGTCACATCCTGGACGTGACTCTTTCTCGGGAATGAGGTCTGGAAACGCAACGAGCTTAACAATTTTGAGTGACCAGCTATCGACGCTTTCGTCAGCTAACCCGACGCATGCAAGTTTGGAGGGTAGAATGGTAACTTCGGTGGATGAAGGAGAACGAGTCTTGTCTCGTGAGGGAGGGCGATAGTATGAAGTTCGACCAGTTCCATTTTTATTGTCTGTATCTTGGTTTAAACGGAGAAACGACGAAGCTGTGGCTGCGGCTGAAGGGTCGGTGCTGGTCCGAGTCCGGGTCAAAACAGCACCTGACTCGGGACTGAACTCTGGGCCAATGTCACTGACTTGAAATACATCGGGTAGGACTGGCGACAGGAGAGGGGACGCGACTCTCGACATGAACAGTTCTGGATCAGAGGGATACAGGTCGAACCCAGCAGCCCCGAACAGCGACATGACCTCCCGCAGTCTGGACTCCTTGACCTGAGGATAAGTGAAATGAGCGACGCGTGAGGGAATGAGTGATGCAAGACTGGCGCACGAAAATGAAGTCACTCATGTACGAGGACTGGTATAAGATGGAGATGCCTGCAGCGGCTAGTGGAGCGGAGAGTTCGTGCACTCTTGCGCCAGAATTGTCTGCTTAGTACGCGGGCTCGTCAACATCATGCAAGGCCTGGAGGGCGAGACGCACCGAGTTGATCGGAATGAGAGTCGAGCTGGAGCACTTTCCACTTTTCGCAAGAAAACTCGACTCGATCGTCGTCGTGCAAGGCGGGACGTTTGCGAGCAGAGGCTGAACTGGGGCGAGA
Source organism: Leccinum subgranulosum (assembly GCA_038091575.1). Lineage (NCBI taxonomy): Eukaryota > Fungi > Basidiomycota > Agaricomycetes > Boletales > Boletaceae > Leccinum > Leccinum subgranulosum. Next base: position 14,914 of record JBBPOS010000160.1, read on the forward strand.
TCGCAGTCTGTGCCTGTCGTGTCTGGCTATGAGCTCGAAGTCTGCGAGGATGTGGTGCTCCGCGAAGAGACTGAGCTCGATCTCGTTGCAGGTGACATTGAGGAAGACAGGGTTAGGCTGGAGGATCTGCCTGAGGACGGGGTGAGATAGCTGGGGGAGACGGGAGCGAGGGATGTGTACGAGTGAGAGAGAGACGGGGAGGAGGGAGATGGTAACGTTCAAGTTGGATGCTGCCATCAATGTGGAGGGGGGAAGATACTATGATGAGACTCAGCACTGAGTTATTTTAATAATACGTAGATCACCAGATCTCAGGCTCGCGTATCTCTTCATCCTCATTTTGGCCTTTCAATCACTTACATACCTCTCCGATCCGACTCAGCCCGACACAAGCGTCTAATCCCCATTCTTATCTTTGTGTACGTCCGAGGTGCCGAGCCTCGATGACATCTTCAAGACTCATCTCCGATAGTACAACTCCGCAGGCTATATTGCTTCACTTGAAAGGCCAAAAACATGCTTAGAATACTTCATGTGATCAAGGGGAACTCTCCAGCGACAAACGACAAGATGACTACTGGCACAACAGCAATAAGAAATAAATAATCCTGGAATGTATGTAACATGCTGTCCGAATTTCATTGCCTCACCGCACGCGGCGGCTGCGTCTGGGATGCGTCTTGGATGAATTGCTCGCTTCATTATGCGAGCACCGCGAAATACTGGGTGCACGAGAAGATGGAGTAGGCCTCTGACGGAGTTGATACCGATTCGACGGAGCCGTCGCTTCCACAGTCCCACGACGGCGACGCCTGCGAACACGAGGAACGACCCCCGAGTCCTTGTTTTCGCATGGAACTTCAAGGAACGGAATCAGGGGAGCAGACGGTACAACCTGTGGTAGAACTGGAGCGGTAGATCCACCCAAGGACGAAAGCGAGCCCAATGCAATGCGGGTATACAGGACAGAATGAAAGGGCACAGGCTGTGATGCTGAATTAAGTTCTGAGGCAGGGATCATGCTGGTATCGTCTACGTGCATGGCAAACGGGAATAAGGAGGGGGTGTGAAGAACATCTGATTCTTGAGATTCAAGATGTGTGAGTGGCGGCGTCAGCGGCGATGTTGGGGGGCTAGCAGAAGGTCGTATGCGTGGTGGGCTTGCCAAAGTTCGTGGTGACGGGGTGATGACGGAGTACAACCTCTTGACTGACATTCGTTCCAAGGCCCGGGTGCGCCGAATCACCGGCTCTTGGAGTGGCTCAGTTGGTTGGCGCTCCAGTGATCGGGGTTTCTTGGATCCTTTCTGCCCCGAGGGTAGTTGTAATGGCGACGAAGGGCCCCCGTCATCCCATTCTCTCTGCGCACGCTTCAGCGCTCGGGGTGCTGGCTGCACTTGTCGGGGGACACGTGGGACCGGTGCGATCGCAGGGAGGGTGTTCTGATACGCAAAGTCTCTCACTTTGATACCCAGAGATGCCAAATACTCTGGAGAGGGTTGTTGTGAGGACGCCACTTGCGCACTGCTGGCAGGCGCTTGCGAACACTCTTCGGAGACCGTGTCTGCAGGGGACTTGGAGAGCAACAATGCATGACAAACTTGAGGCTCTACACCAGTGACAATCGGACACATATCTTGACTCACGTTCGCCAAAGGTTGCGAAAGAGATTCACGCTCTATGCTGTCGTGGTCTTCGCTGGTACTCGGGTCATGGCAGTGCCCGGGCAACGTTTCCACGGCTCCATCCATGGACATGCTCACGTCTTGGGCATGATATCTCACGCTGAACATCTGACTGAAAAACTGTACGATAGGCAGCAGAATGATGACGCGACTGGTGGTTGTGGCAGGGAAAGTGGGCAAGGAGGTCGTGGTACTGATCCAAGTTGGGTGGGCTGGCGTGCGGTGGGAATCTAATCGATCTGACTCGACCCACGTGACGTTCGCGTTCCACTCGTGACACTAGCCTACTAGTGAGTTTCCGCACTTGTCCACCCGCGAGACCGCTAATACCACTGGCAGTCCTTCTGTGAGAAATGTTCAGAAGGACCTGGAAACCCTTGGTTGCTACCACTGTCGTTATTGGCACCCCAACATACCTTTATTACCGCTACAACAAGCCGCAGACATTCGACCTTCCCGTGAAAGCACTCGGTGCCAATGGTGTTCCAGTTATGACCACCAAGACCTTCCATTTACTGCCACTCGCTGCTGTCGACGAGCGTCTCAGCGCGAATGTAAAGTCCGATGCAGTCACGCGACAGGGTTTAACGTGGAAGTACACTACCGCATCCGTAGCAGCAAATGAACCACTGGAAGACGCCCATGCCGAGGCCGTCGTCGCTCGCGATGGCTCGGACTCAAAGGGGCCCGGAGACTGGTTGCTCTTCGCTGTAATGGATGGTCACAGCGGCTTTCATACTTCCCGCCTTCTTTCCAACACATTGATTAACGCTGTTCTGTTTCAATTCTCGTCGCTCATTCATGGATCTTCTGGCTCTGTATTATCCAAACCCGGAGTCCAAAATCCACAAACTATCTCCCTTGCCATACAAGACGCTTTTACCAAACTCGACGAAGAGCTGATCAATGCGCCATTGAAAGTTCTCGCCAACAACATAGACAAGGAGTCCTTGAAGAAGAAGATTGTTCCTGATCTAAGTGAACATCCGCTCGCGCTACCTACGATGCTTCCTGCGGTTTCCGGTACGTCGACGCGTCCCTTCTTCAACTTCACACGTCTATACTCCATTCAGGCAGCTGCGCGTTGATGGCCGTCTTTGACACCGCCCAGCGAGACTTGTATGTCGCGTGCTCTGGGGATAGTCGGGCGGTCGCGGGTATCTGGGAGGAGTCTGCGGATGGTACAGGCTCTTGGAGGGTCGAGGTGTTGAGCGAGGATCAAACAGGCCGTAACCCGAATGAATTGAAGAGGTAAAGTGCACCGTATTCGCCTGTTCCTCCCTTACGTCTAATGCCTGGACAGAATGCAGTCCGAACACCCCCCGGACGAAGCCCAAGACGTAATCCGCTCTGGCCGTGTTCTTGGTGGCCTTGAGCCTACAAGAGCGTTCGGAGATGCCCGCTACAAGTGGCCACGCGAAGTTCAGGAAGTGTGAGCACGATTCGTTCCATATCACTTACGTCCAAGTAACATCTATCATAAAGTTTGAGTCAGGCATTCATGATCGGCAACAACCAACCGTTACGGCCACCTCCGAAATTATTGAAAACACCGCCGTATGTCACTGCAACCCCGGTCGTCTCTCACCGCAAGTTTTCTTTCGACGATAATTCCTCAAATACCTCGAAACTTGGTCTCAGATTCGTCGTACTCGCCACCGATGGCCTATGGGATAAGTTGAGCTCGGAGGAGGTAGTCGCGCTCGTCGGTGGACATCTAAAAGGTCTGAGAGGAAAAGTTCCCAAGGCACAGCTTCAGAAATTAGTCCCTACCTCATCTGGATCACCGACTGTCGAAGGCAAGGATAAAATGAGGGAAAACTCCGAGGGTTCGTGGTCCTTTGGGAATGATGCCCTAGGCGTTCACCTAATTCGGAACGCGTTTGGCGGGGGCGATACATTTGCACTGCGGAAATTGATGAGCATACCTTCCCCTTTTGCTCGCCGATATCGTGATGACACCACCGTTTCCGTAATCTGGTGGGACGAGCAAGGTGACAGCCCCAAGGTGGACAAGTTAACGGCGAAACTGTGAACGTGATGTTGCCTTCATTTATGTAATTAGTCGCCAACTAGTGCTACACGCTGGAGATGCAATGATTATTACATGTGCATAATACAGCAAGTAATACATGACTATATAATCATCCTTTTCCGTTTGTTGCCATACTGCCTTGGTCTGTGACGGAAGTCGGAATTCCGAAGTGAATTGTGCCCAGCGAGTCGAGAGTAGGGATTTACAGCACCACCACCAAAAGAGGACTTCTTGCGTTGTCCGTGAGGCGCACGTTTGGGTGAGGGGGTCTGTATGGGTGATATCGCATAGCGCTTAGAGTCAGACTTTTGATCTTCTTCATCACCAAATGGTGATTTACGCTTCTTCTCGTTCTTTGCATGGGACGAGTAGAAACTGCTGGGATCAATCCCATTGGAACGAAAGGTATCAGGGGAAGTAGGTATCTGGGCAGTGGAGGTGCGATCCGAGGACGAGGGTGAAGGGGGTGCATCAGTGGAAGGTGGAGGTGGAGGAGATGATTCGAGGCTCGTTGTAGGTTTTGACTCCAGATGTATGGATTCTGATGAACTGCCAGGGTCGTCGTCGTCGTCATACTGGGAAAGACTTGCGAGAGCAGCCGTTGGTCTGGTTGTTATTGCGGCAATCTTCTTTTGTAGGTTAACGGCCTGAGGGTCGGACGCGGAAGCCGTGGTAGTTGATTGCTCGTCATCGACGTTGTCAAGTATGGGTGAAGGGAGAAGAGGGCCGATGAAGGGGCGTTCAGCCTTGACACCAACGTCCTCTTCGTCTAGATCGACGTTCTTCCGCTTCTTCATACCGTCAACGATGCTGCTCTTGGCGCTCCCGACTACCTGGCTTGAGCGGTTGATAGCACCCTCGAGTAACTGGCCCCTGTCACACATATAAAACAAGATATATGCGTTCTTCATGCCCACAGGGGTACAATGATGGGGCGAGACCATGTCATCGTTCATTTCGTACCATCGGCCATCCCCTGCTTTGACGTGAGCAAAGTAGTGGCCTGAATTTGGACCACCTCCAGCATGGCAGATGACACCGTACAGTGAATAGGATGGTCCATACTGTCCCTCGCTCATCGCAGACTGGAGCGTCAGACGTTCGTCATAATGGACATGGTGACCAATCTTCCGGCCAAGTGGAGAAAACCGTTTTAGATGTATTGTCAGGACGGCGGGAGCATCGTGGATAGTGAAACGCTTTTCAGCCACGACAGCTCTTTTGCATCTTCAATCAAAATGATGATGATGAGGACAGGCCAAAACTACTACCTGGACCACTTACTTCTCGCATTTGTATTTGTCTGAGCCCCTCAGGTAATCGACGGCGACAAACTTCCGGAGTGCATCCTTCAAGGTCGACGAGCCATAGATGTCCAAGCTAATGTCTAGCATGCTGTCGAAAGTGTCACTATTATGACTGCATTCTCGGCATGTCACCCGGGAACGCAGTCGTCCACCGAAAATCCTGTGCACCCATGTTGTCTCGGCCAACTTATGGTCGATTTTTCTAAACAGTGGATAAGGGATGGAAACCAGAACTTTCGAGGGAAACATACTGAGAATATCCAGCCAAGCACGACTTTTGCAATGCATCAATAGCGTAACGGAGAAACTCATGTGAATCTTCTTGCCGGCCCTTGCGCATATGTTTTGCGATGACTACCATTGTCGGTTAGCATCATCGACACAACTGGGCGGAGGAAACTTGCATTGTAATTTGGATGTAATTTGATAAGGAGTGAATGGGTGGGACTTTTGATATGAGTCTATCATGACCTGCCGCAGGCCACATGCCATACAGAATCCACTCTTGACGCGGCCTGAAAAGTCCAAAGTCAAAACTGTCGTCCAAACAAGTTAGCAAGGCGCTCACAGGGGTCCGTTTTAGAGTGCGCTTGCAAAACACGGAACAGTGGTGGCGTATGGAGGAGACATTGTAATGCACTGTTCAAAAAACAAGTGTTTCCAATGTTGTGGAGACCGTTGCCAACATCGAGGCCCGGTGGAAATGTGAATTCAAGAATACCATTGTATAGCGAGTGCTTTGGGTTTCGAGCTGTCAGTGGAGTTTTGGGAGGAGAGTGTTGCGGCGTAGATGGTGTTTTCGGTTGATCCAAAGACGACTGGCGAGTATTCATGATATTAGGTGGTATGTGCGAGATGTGAACGGCTCACCTTGCTGGTCTTTGGTGTTCCATTGATGGGATCATACCTGCCCTCTACAACTGCGAGAACGCCAGATGATGATCCTTCTACGAATTCGATAGGGGGTGGAAGGAGGCTGTTGAACGTATCGATGTCTTTGGACGGTTTCAGCTGCACATGATCATCGGACAGAAGCTGAGAAGAAAACGGGGGGGCGGGATACAACGGAGATGCCAACATGCTGGATTCGCCCAGAAGAGGACGACTCTGGAGGCAGCTGCGGATTTGGGGGAGCTTTCTTAGAAGTGACACTGTGGGCAAATGCCGAATTCCAGCTTACAGCCCGGGCCTGGATAAATCGGAGGCGTTATTTGCTCTTGTTGCACTAACGCGTCTTTGTTGATCGCAACCCACGCTAAGTACAAACAAGTACTGCTGGTATAATCCGGAATCTCGAGCTACAGGCGGGTAATAAAAGTCCAAAGGGTAACTAGCTATCGAGACAGCAACGCAGTATAAAATGTACTAGAACAGGTCCGGGACTGGAATGTCTGTCGTGTAGTACAATGTCTGTATCACATAGTATGTTGAGTTGCGTACAGGAGTGACTCCTGCGATGCGTCGTTCGCCAGCCACGCCACATCGTCATTGAAGTCGGTCGCATACAGAGCTGAATACGTCGATGATGGAGATGACGATGACGATTGGAATCCATCACTTCCGCCTTCTAGGAACGGATCGAGCACCGGATGATTTAGTAAAGGAACATTGGCGGGGAAAGGATAGTCAGTTGTTGCGGGAAAAATGCTGTCGGGATGATAGGAATTCTCGGTGTTGCTAGGCGCGTAGGGGTAAATGTCGTGGGGAAGGCCAGACGGTCCAACGTTCATGATCTGATCAAACGTTGAGTCGAGGAGCAAGGCATCATTGGCAGGGGACCATGTATCCCCTCGACTGTCAAATGAACTGTCACTCGACCATCCGTTACTTTCCACAACATGATTCGTCTGGCCGCCGTGACCCAAGGAATAATATCCAGCATCTTGCAAACAATTAGCAGGCAGTTGGGAGGGGAACGGTGTCACCTACTGTCACTAAGGAAGGGTGGGGACGCACTCCGAGACTCTACGATATGCTGGATCTCCTCTTCCACTTCGGGGCAAGGGAAGTGGGTTGGTTCAGAGATCCCTCTTCCACCATTCTGAATGTCGCGCAAATCGAGCGACCTCGGATCGAGTCCGTGTTTTCGCAGATGTGCGACGAATGTGGACCGCCGTTTAATACTGCGAGGTTCAGAATCGTAGACCAATGAGATGTTCAGCGTCCCACTAACCTTGTTCCACAGTCGGGAATGATACACTTATATACACCCTGGCTCATGTGAATTTCTTTTCTATGGCGAGTGCGCGAGGAAGGGTCCCCGAAAGCTCTTTTGCAGGTTCCAATGCCACATATAAAAGGCTTCTCCCTGGTACTACTCTCCCCGTTAGCACGCAGCAGCAGTCAATATTAAATTACCTACTGAGTGTTGATGTGGGTTTTCAAACCCGAAAACTGTGAGAATCCCCTTCCACAAGTTTCGCAAACATGGGGCCTACAGGTGACATTAAAAGACGGAGTCCCTGAGGCGTCGAGAGAAACTTACTTGATCCCAGTGTGCAGATACTCATGCCGGGTAAGGTCACCTTTGCGTGCAAAGGGTTTAGAACAAGTTTTGCAGATCCACTGTCAATGCGGCGCAGAATGTGAGCGACTTCAACAGACTTTCAAGGAGGCTCTTACGTGCGACATAATGAATGTTCGGAAAATAGGGTATACAGACGAAGTCCCGCAACGTCGGTCAACGGATATGAAGAGAAGAAATGAAAGACACCTCCCCAGAGCGAGCGCTTAAATGGGGGAAGGATACTTTATCGGACCAACCATATGAAGTTCCTCAGAGAGGATTGTCGTCCATTGTCCTGGGCTTCAGCCAGCAGAAGGGCATTTAGACATTACCCCTGGCCCCGTGTCTCACGGGACCGAGAAGTGTCAGTGCATCTAACAGGAAAAACAAAGCTCAGCCGTCATACCCAAGGGAAACAATAAAACGTAGTTGTATATAGCAGAAATCGGACCATCTCACGTCTCCGTAAACAACACAGATTATGTCTCACCTCGGTCAAGACAAGGTATTTGAGCTTCGTGGATCGCCATGACGGAACAGCCACACTAAACAATACCGCAAGAGATTGACCAATAATTTGCTATATCCCTTATGGGCAACGTCCACTGGAAAATCAAGGCACAAAATTGTCGTTAGAGTTTTAACCTTTACCACTCAAAATCATGACACGAGGGAGCAGACTATTGGATTCCCAAACCTTGCCCGTAGATACACATCATAATTCCCTTTTCTATCCAGGGTGCAATCGCCAAAAAATCTTGCCATGTGAATGATGCAAATTGCGCGTGATCAATCCCACCGAGCAACTCAAAACCTTGGCGCCGCCCACCGGTGGATTCGGGAGGGTCCGGAGGCCGCAACTGTGCGGTGACCCTGCGAATAAATAATCAGAGAATAAATGGCAGAGTGCATTTGTCATACATAAGCCCTCTGACCCAATGCATGCCTTCTTCTAGTATGAGGTTCGGATGCCACCTTTGATCGCCCCCACCGGGAGTATACATTGGATAATTTCTGTGAGAATGCGAAGGTATAGGACGTGAAAGGCGATGGTAAGCGGTCCTAGATTGCGCTGACGGTTTTAAAATTCGGTTCGATTCAGCGTCAAACTGACTAAAAGTTGGAAAGGGGAAAAGTTAGTCGTACCATCTTCGTCGATGATAGTATCGGAAGCTCCAAGCCCAGGAGGGCACAAGAATGCATGAGCATTGCGGTTTACCGGATGATTTGTTCTAGGACGATTTATAGTACCTAGAGCAATGATACGGACATCCGTCAACTGCAGCACAACCTGAAATGGAAGATAATGTCAGTCGCTGAAAGAACGGCAAGATAGTGGCTGACTCGTATTTGAGTTGGCAGATGTGCAAGATTATTCTGGAGCCTGGTTAGTGTAAGCTGGAGGAATTTTCACGAATCGACGATATACTGACTTCATTTCATGTAATATCATCGAAGGATTAAAATTTCGCGAAGCAACCTCGAGTTCATTTGCGGTTCCATTGCGGTTCAGCACGATATACCTGGAAGCGACGATATTGTTGGTAAGATCAGCAACTGGACTGTGAACTAGGACTAGTTTGACGACCTTACTTTGTCCAGGATTCATCTGAAGTGCAGGATGAACGACTCCTATGCCACACGCGATAAAGTACTCTGAAGAAGGTCACGTGTGAGGGTGGGGTTCCGATCATCGATTTGAAGGTCCTCCTACTTCATAAAGGTTTCTCTCCATGAATCATCCTTTTTCCATTTGGTCCAGCTAGGTAGGAATCTCCTGTGAAAGCATTCTTCCCATTCGGACGACTTCAAGTTAGGTAAACTGCTACCAAACAGTAGAAAACTCGGCGACGCGAAAGTGATAATTTCGATCCAATTCTGCCGAGGCACGATAGGACGGAGGCTAAGGTGGGACAGCGACTTCTCGTAGATACACCGGTGAAGATTGCGCAGTATAGGATGTCTCCAAAGATTGAGGGAGGCGTCGGCAGTCAGAGCTCGGAAGCTACGTGAGAGACAAGAGACCGATATGAGAGAGGCTAGATCAAGCTTGGAGAAAATCTCTGCTAGCAGTTCAATTGGTAATGTTTCCAGTGTGATGGATTGTGTAGCAGGGATGAGACCGACATCGTTGACTGTCGACGTCGACGACTCGGAATGCAGGTTGGCCATGCCGTCCAACTCTGAAGATTGCTGTGTCGATTCCGTGTGAAAGACTCCAATTGATTCAGAATTGCTTGGTCATGGCTTGGCCACGATCGGCCCTGGTGATCGGGGGCCACTACACACCAAGGATGAGACGTTTCATCATTTGCTATCCGACTACATGACACCGTATACAATTAATACAAGAGGCGGCCCCGCACCCTTAACTCGCATACGCCGAGTTTGGAGTAAAACAACACGAAATCAATAACCTGATTGAAACGTAGCTCGGACAGGAGATAGTACTAGTTGACGGCCTGCGAAAAATGCTAAACAATAGAACGAAGCAATGAAATGATCGAAGTGCCAATGAACCAATTGATCGGCAGATTAACAATCAGTGAATTCCGACGTTGTCTCTGAAGGTGATCGTGAGTCTAAAGGCACACTAGATGGGTTTCAATGACTGACAACAAAGCACCGACCACATTGCCAACAGGTTCGTAGAAGCAGACATGTATTGTTGCCACCCCATACGTCGAGTCAAATATTCCGCTACACTGAGCCGAGCTACACCCAATCTTCGTGGTAGACTGCCATACTATTTGCGTGAAATCGGAAAATGTAGGGTTAGTGAGATTGAAGGTTTCTAACAAGTATTAGGTGAGATTGAAGCTAGGCACAGCCGATGACGTCGTAAAGGACTCACCCAGACCAGCCATGAACATCTTCATTGCATCACTAGCAGTGAAATTTCCTGTTCCTGCTGCGATATTTTCGCCGTAGGGTCCAAGCTTCCCGTTCGTGTGCTCGAAGCGACAACCACTCGCCCATTTTTGAGCATTGGCAGTCAAGGTCGTCGACCAGTTGAGGGGTTGGGCATACCAACTTGAGCGAACGAAGTTGTGGAGCTCCAGGAAAGTCTCATTGGCATTGAGATAGCTATCGTTGGCCGCGAGGACGAACCCACAACATATGGACAAGATTACGGCAACCACGTAGAATGCACGCATACTACCGCCGGATGAGAAAGGAGTGACTTGATACTGAGTTAAGGAACGACTAGGCGATATGGAGCCTCCAGCGGGGAAAGAACAGCGGAACAAGGAGGAAGAGACTTTGAAACTTGGCTTCATGGAGCTTCAACCGTTATTCTAATATTGGATGGGGTGTCGCACTGGCAACCCAGGCCCCCGGATCCACACCAAACGCAGAGTGATGCGATAAAGTCCGGTCGATGCGACACCGTATTCGGTGACAGATATCGGCGTTTCTCTGTAAGTATCCGTGTCCCAGGGCCTCGTGGTATTCAAAGACATCCTCGTTGCACTGTACGGTACAAGTATTAGTCTTCTTCAAACGGAGGATGTTGGTGCTTCCGATTGCTAGAACTTGTGCATATTCAACAATTAACTTGCCTTTCGTTTGGAATGGGAATCACTTAAGTAGGAACACGCAAAAAGTGTTGAACAACAGTCCCGGACCATATACCAGACATCGCTTGAGCCAAAACTGAGCTTGACATCACAGGCACAGGCACAAGCTTGCAGATCCAATGGGCCTTAGCAAAACCACTTAACTTACATAACGGTACTCTCCGACGAATGTTAGGCCATGAGGGTACGTTTCCGATTATAATAACCCTTACGCAGATAACAGTTGGGCGCTCTTTGGATGCCGCAATCGATTTCAAGCTGGTCGTTTCGGATCTGCGAACCTGTCATGGTCGCCAGCGTTGGAATTAAAAAACGGACACATGTCCTTTCTGAGTGGTCATACGCGTCCACACTGACAGAAGCGATGCTGCAAGGAACGTTGCTATGTCGATGGACATGACTAGTGGAGGAGTTAAAACTTCACCACATGGACAACGTCTAAACTGATTACCCACCGCACTCGGAGAGATCATGCTTTATTGATCACACGTATATTGTGTTCTCGTTTGAAACTCTCGAATTCTTGTTCTTTCGACTTGATCTGCTCCGTAAGGGTGGTGATCACCTTCTTTATCTGAACAGCACTCATTAGATTCACAAAGTGTGCGAGGGACAGCACCGGCTCACTCCATCGCGATTCGTTTGCAATGCTGGAACGACGTCCTTGACAGTACGTTCAACAAGGACACCGCCGATCAAACGAAAACATTTGCGATCAGGCTCCTCCTCTAGGGCCTCATCCAATGTTGAAAGAACCAATCTGATCCCAAGCTTGATCATAGTCTTGTCACGGTAACGAGAAAACCCACGAATGCTCCTCAGCTTCTTGCTCAAGTTCACCTATCTTCCCAGCAAGAGTTTGCAAGTCATTTTGGAAACGAGAATATGTTTGCTGTATTTCTATCTAGTCTGGAATGATGAGGCAGTGAAAAGTGAATGCGGCATTCGTCGTACCCTGGTCTGAAAGCGGCTGCGCCTTTACTTTTGCTTTTGAGGTGGACATGATGACGAGATGCGCGAAAGATAATTGGCTGGGAAATACGCGTCACTCTTGCGTGACAACTTGTCAATGTCACATCCTTCTGTTGGTCAAGTCTTGGTGTTCGGTGACTACACAATGTCTCTTGCCCGCACACGTCTTGGTGTCGGGCTCTCGCGTCGCTTGCCGACCCTCCAACCTTATGCTACGCTCCGTTCTGTACTGATTACTTACCGGAGCATCTCATCTACCCGTTGTTCTCATGCCGAACCGCTCAACAGACATGGCAGTCTAGAGGGTCCAGTCAAAATCAGGTCACCCGCTTCTACGGGCACATTGACTGCACAGGATGAGCCCGACAAGCACACGGATTCGTTCAAGGACGGACCAAGTGCCATCGACAAGGCAGTCCACCTTTTCTTCTTCACCGAAATCCTCCGAGGTATGTGAGCGGTTCGAAAGGCGTCCAAACCGTGTCGTTGATGCTTTGTAGGAATGTGGATTGTTATGGAGAACTTCTTCAGGCCTCCTTATACCATCATGTACCCGTACGAGAAGGGTCCACTGTCTCCTCGCTTCCGCGGTGAACATGCGTTACGGAGGTACCCAAGCGGTGAGGAACGTTGCATCGGTATGTCTCCTCAATCGTCCAATATGCTCGCCTGATGTTCCGTGCCAGCTTGCAAACTCTGTGAAGCGATCTGCCCTGCTCAAGCTATCACCATTGAAAGCGAGGCACGTCAAGATGGGTCGCGACGAACCACTAAATACGGTATGGTCGCTCCGGATTCGCAAAGACTATGGCTTTTCATTGTTTTCATGTTTAGACATTGACATGACAAAGTGCATTTATTGTGGTTTCTGCCAGGAGGCTTGTCCAGTCGATGCCATCGTTGAAAGTGGGTAGTCTTGTATTCTTGTATTCAATGCTTGAGTAATACTCACACACTGCTCGTAGCACAAAATCAGGAATTTTCGACGGAGACACGCGAGGAGCTTTTATACAACAAAGAAAAATTGCTCGCGAACGGTGACAAGGCTGAAGCGGAGATCGCTGCTAATCTTTACTGTGAGTCATTCACCGCCTCCGCGGGTATAGGCAATTGATTTTTTTCATGGCAGCGGACCATGTGTACCGGTGAGGTGGATTGATATGTGGCCAACTATCCCACCAGATCGATGTAATTATCATCTTCTCCGTTTCCAACGGGAAAACACACTTAGAAAAAAAAAAAAAAGACCCTCATTTGATCTCTCTTTAATGCGTTTGTGTTTATAACGTCGGCGGGCGAGATCGTGGTGTGATCGAACACAACTCCCTCGCGTGTCCGTAAGGGAGTCTGTAAGATTTGAGATATTTACAGACAAGTCGTAACGTAACTTTGCAAGCTCGCTGGAGTTGTGCGGGACTCTGAACGCGCGTGCGCCGCTGGGTTTTACACACTAAGTTCCTTTTGGCTCATCCTGGCAACCTGCTGGATGTGAGCTCGTCTTCAATGCTTCAACATTCGTATCCTAAGGCGATGCGAAGCGCTGTGACCATAACGACAACCTGGGCCTAGCAGGTATGTGACAAAGCAATCATATCACATCAATGGAGTAGTTTTTCCAAGAGTGACTGAACATAGTTAGCATGATAGACAAGTGCGAGTCAGCAGATCTCGTCGAAAGCCGAGAGATATCTTTGAACGTCAACGGCGTAGTTTTTCGAAGAGTAACTGAACATGGTTAGCATAGACAAGTCCCAGTCAGCAGATCTCGTCGGAAGCCGAGGGATATCTTTGAACCGCAGTGCGCAGTCAACATCTTGAGCAGTAACAGCAACTTTCGGCTGGGACCGTTGACGGGGAGTCATGGTACGATGTTAACTACGCAAGACCTTCTTCGCGAGTTGCCGCCACTCGGAATGGCAACTACAAGGAAGCCACCTTTCGGCCAAGGTAAGTAATCGTTATTGTTTTGCCGCATCTATTGCACGCACTGCACCCTAGATTCCGATGGCAGAAGTCAGTATGCACACACCTGTCAACTCAACGTACCTTGGCACACATGTAACTTTATTCTGCATGCCGAGAGAACAGGTACCGCCATCTATGTATGCCGTGGCCCCATGGACGCGACCGACGCGACGCCATGGCATGCCACGCCACACTTTCTCGCGGGGGGCGCATCGAAGAATGGCGCCATGCTTCAAGTCAAAGAAATCGAAATCTTAGTCGCGACGCCACAGTCATGGAGATTCTGAATCACCGGCGCCTTCTGATAAAGGTGACGGATCTACCGGAGGGCGGACCGACATCAGCGTCCTGTGCTGTAGAGCTGCGTACACCAAAGTGGGACTTGAGGCTTATGGGCGTAGCCTAAGTAGGAACAGGTCACCGAGGGAATTTGGATAAACCAGAATGTCGTACCACCAGTGTTGGCCAAGCGTTCACAAGGGTATGGCCGCCGTACCTCAACGGGGATGATGCAAAGCATGAGATTCTACGTCATGGATCTTGCTTCGGGGACAGGAGCGGACTAGCTAAGTCATTTCGGGTTACTCGGTTCGTGGATTGTCCCTGTCATAATCTCCCAGGTCGCCCTGTATGGTTTGTTGGTTGGTCAGGGGCTAATTTTGGTGATTTTCGGGGTCTGTCCACATTCATAATGTCAGGTGTGTGGTGAGATCTACACTTTTATGTTGATCCGTTCGTGAAATCAGACACCGGGTGGTTCGCGACTCCACAGACAATCATAAGTTGCGATATTATTGCCCGACGAAACGACCAAGATAAACATAGAGAACCAGCATAGACAAAGAAACTGCAGGCACTTTAGCACAAGAAATTCTATATGGGAATCTGCGCGGAGTATATTCACCGAGCCTCCTATTCCCCGGAGTGCCCTTCCTCTGGTTCGTCGTGTGCTCCATAGCTGTGGGTGGACGATGATATACCTTCCTGATGAAGTCTCTTCGATCCTCTATCCTCTGTCCGATGGTTCCCTCCATACCTCAAGGAACTATCTCCTCCGCCTCCTGAGCTGTCCCCGGGGGGAGAAGTAGCATTATCCTCCCCGTCTATATCCATGTCATTACGAGAACGTTTTCTCGAGGATTCCAAAGCGGGGCGGTGCTGTTCAGGTGGTATGTATGATCCACCACGGTCGCGGTCACGATGGTGTGAACGGCCATCTTCGTGAACAAAATCGATATCCTCATTCGGTCCTTGTGGTTGATTTATTCCCCGGGGTGCATAGGGTCTCTGGCGCTCACGGTCATAGTATTGCGAAAGTGGTTGAGCCTCAGCAGAACCAGAACCAGAACCAGGCGTATCAGACCGAGACGATCGACCATACATGCCTGGACCAATAGGCTCGCGAAGATATACTGGCTCCTCCCGCAGCCGATAAGAGGAATGATCCTGAAAGTCCTTTTCGACCCTCGGCCTCACGTGTGGAGGAGGCGAGTTCCGGGCTGAGGTGGCATTTGTATAATCACGTGGTGCTTCACGATCGTAATCATGTTCGCGTTGACGCGACCAGCCATGCTCCCTCTCGAGGTCACGCTCGTGTTCGAAGTCTGGATGATTGATGTTTGTTCCAGGTCCCATGCGTTGGTGATGATGAGTACGCGTGGTTGATCCGCGAGCGCTGGTGGGTGACATGATAGCCGAGTGGGGTGACGTGTGTGCCATTTGGTGTCGCCCGTGCGGATAGGGATCGCCGCTATGACTGCCTCTTTCGTGAGTGTCATATCTTCTGGAACGTTCTCTCTCGTGGCCAAGAGGGGGGCTTTGCATTCCCTGTCCAGAAGGGACGGGATCAGGAGTAAATTGTTGCGGATGAGGAGTTCCTTGGTGATACCCCTGCGGCGGACCCTGTCCTCGGGATACCGATGAAGAGTGGGGATGTGAACGTGAATCAGAACCGTTGCTGTGAGGGTGAAGATGGGGCGTGTGAGCCTGGGGCTGGGAGTGGCTCCGCGGATGTTCGAGATGTTGCACAGGAGTCAGTTGCGAAAGGGGTGGAAGCTGGCGGGAGTCATGGCCCGAGGCTGAACCGCGCCGTGACATATGCGGGGCAGATGCTGCGAGAGGCACTGTTGCCCCTGGCCCAATGGGACCATCTGATACTTGGACCGGGCGGCCGTCTGGCCCAGAAACGACGCGAATATTACCCGATGGATGGGCATAGTCCTGTATGTTGGGGTCACTGATGTCCATGTTTCGGGGATCGCGTTGTTGAAGTACCTGCTGTAGGTGTTGAGAGGGTATGCCGGGACCGCCATGCATGGGAGGAAGGGGAAGATGACCATGGAGGTCTGGTGAAGGGGGTACGGCGGACAGTCGCTCGTACAGTACACTGATGTCACATGAGATGGGAAGCGGATAGAAACCAAAGACGCGCTCACGCTCTCTCCAATTTCATTCGCTGGATGGATTTTTTGGCCATAAGAACCTTGAACTGCAGCTTGTCATTGTCCTGCGAGAAGAAATTTGAGAAAGAGCGGGTGGAGGAAAGAATGTGGCACACCATCTCTATCTCCTTTACTTTTCGTTTCAACTCCTTGTACTTTGCTTGGTATTTTTCATCTTCGACGCCAGCCGCGATGCCTGTAGTATATGCCTTGCTTTTCTGCCTTGCGGAAGGGGTGACCGAGGCTGGCTGAACGAACATTTGAGAGCTGGGAAGAGCGGAAGGACCTGGAGACTGGTTGTGGGACATGATGGCGGTGCTTTTGGGTGGCATGAGACGCTGAGTTGGCATTTCACTTGGAAGCCTTCTGCGTGATGTTGAGTCTCGAATCAGGGCAACACCTAATTCCTGACGACGTGTCTCGTAGCTAGTTCACACTTCGTCACGCGCACCAGGTAACTACTCAGTTGTGTCTGGACTGACTGTCTTGCTCATAAAAAAGTTTCGCTCTGTTTCCAAAGAAGCAAATGTTTACGCTATCATACTTAGCTTCTAATCGCTTCGGCACCAAGCTCGAATGTACTGGACAAGGTTTAAACCGGTTTGTACGCCTGGCTGTGGCCTAGGCAATTCTAGTCATATCTCACCGGGGCATTCGGGCAAACGCGAGCACCTGTGGAGCGCGGTTAGTGCCGCCGAATGAATGTGACGGCATTCGGAGTCAAACCTACCAAGGTCCAAGAGATAGAATCCACAGGAACTTCCCCTCGCATGGTCCAGAGCTGGATGAGTGGCGTTGCAAGAGAATGGAGTGTCATTAGATCTACCAATTCAGATTGCTCTAGACTAGTTGTAACTCTATCGTTCGTAGTTAAGTTCAAGTTGTGTGCTACACGTGGATTTAGGGCTGGTCTTGAAATGCCGTAGAGTGTTCCCTTTCGAGGTCTACCATTGACAACGTTCACCACCCGTCGACTTTCACAACGAGTGAGTGTCAAGCCCATTTCACATCGATGGAAATGCTCAGTCTGTCACTCGTGCCTCAGTGTCGATACCATACCGGCAGTAAGTCAATAAATTGTATGCACCATTCCATGTTCAGTCAGTCTAAGTGCTGGCTCCACAGGGATATGCCCCCTCCTGGGGGTTTTGAGGCCGTAAAGTACAAACGCAACCTTCCCTTTCGTGGGCCCAGTGGCCTAGTCATTCTGGGTGCGGTGACGGCCGTGTGCGCGTATGGGTTCTATCGTGTTGGAAAGGGAAATATAGAGAGAAGGTATGTTTATCCTCACAAACAGGCATACGGGGTCCGCGGGCTGTAAAACGTGTCTTCACATGGCGCGCTCATCGTGAAACGTGTCCCCTTCGGCGGAGGATCCGGCCGACCCTTATCAGCAACATTCGCTTCATTCGGGCCGTGCCAGAAAAAGAGCATTTTCACAGATTTGGACCCTGACGATTTGTTGTTGCCTTGTAGGGAACTGCAAAGGGAGAAAGTTTGGTCACGCATCCACCTTGTTCCGTTGCTTCTCGCTGAGGGCGATCGGGACGCGTATCGTAGAGAGCAAGCGATGCTGGAGCGTGAAAGGGTAATCATGAAGGATGTAAAAGACTGGGAGGTGGGTCTGCGGGATGCGCATCGAGCAGAGAAACCGACCAAGAACCTGCGCTGATTCCCGTTTTTAGCCGGGCAAGAGCGTATACAATGGACCGCGATATCGGTCGGTGGAATCCATCGTGGTTCTGTGATTGGTAGCCTCGTGCTCGCAATTCTCTCTTTTCCAAATGCAGTTTCGATGATAAAATAAAAATAAAATAGAGCGATGGCCAACAAAGAGGAGGACCACAGCCCTGCTTCACATGGATTAGTTGTACCGGTGGCGGGTGGCGGTGTGTACATACAATGGGACCGTCGATTTGGGTCAAAACTGCCTATTGAGGTTACACTTGAGGGCAGGTTACGCGTACCCAACGCCCCACAGTCTGCCACAGCACCGCCAATCACTAGCGACGTTCTCAGAGACTAAGTGGTCGTGACGCCGCAGAGCGCCGCATCACTAAGACGCTGACGATATCTTGACCTCGGACGGGACAGGTTCGGCTCGATCGCACGGACTCATGTGCATGTTCCTCGAGATCAAGTGCGAGAACGTGTGGGTGTAAGTGATATTAATGGCGTTTCTTTGAAGACCTGATATGGATAGCCAGCCGGGCAGATTTGCGACATCCGACCAATTGTAGACGCGCAGGCGTCCAAGAACCAAACTTCTGGATCGAGACGAGTCAGGCTGGCACATGATGACTAGTTTGGCAGGCCGGTACAGGATTCGAGGGCCGCTAAGGATATCAACCCGAACCCCTCTCGTACCTTCTCGATTTCGTTCATACACACCCGCTGTCAACCCCTCCGATTCGCTCTCTAATCTTCACCCGGCTCCGATAGCTATTAAAGCCAATCGCCCGCCCTCCCTTTCTCTTCCGTCCACCCCCTCCGCCATGCCCGCCCCTTATCCTCTTCGACAGAAACGTCCACCACCCGTCCCAGATACTTCAATGAAGGACGCGAATCCCCTCTTGAATTTCGACCATTACGACCTCATCTCCCCCCCAGACACTGACCAAATGATCTTCGGCCCCCTCGACCTCGACGACCCATCCCTCCTCTCCCCCACCTGGGATCTCTCCCGTGACCTTGCATACAACCAGCCCATCTCCCCCGTCCTATCCGAGAACCCCGCCTCCCCTCGTCGCGCCTCAGACTTTGACATCCCAGATGTCTCCCCCTGCAGCACCTTCTATGACTCCAACTCACTCGGCGGTTTCGACGATATACAGCCTATGCTCGATCTAGATGACTCCAGTCTTTCCCAGTGGCTAAATGACTCCCACGTATCAACCTTGGATCCGTCTTCTTCTTCGCCTATCCCGATACGTGGCACCCAATCAGACCCACAATCGCCTCCCGCCTTCCTTCCGTATGGTAGCCACGCATTCCCTCAGAACGCCTCCTTCTCCCCATCCGATTTCGCAGCACTCCATCCCCTCCCTCGATCGCTATCACCAACGGAGATTTCTGATGGTTACCTCAGTTCTCCCGGTCTCCGTGTAGCCTCAATCTCCCCTGCGGAGACTTCGATGAGACCTCCCGTGTGGGCATCGCAACTCTGGGATTCCTCTCATTACCCACCCTCCACCGCGGCACCCAATCTGCTCCTATCAGAGAACCCATACACAGCCAAGGGTCAACGATACCACCCAAGAAGAGATCACAATCCCCTGGGACTGATGTTTCAATCATCGAGCGCGCCATCACCTAACGGTGCTACGCTGACGCGGGCATACAGCCGTCGTGCAGAGTCGGTTTCTGTCAGCGATGATCGTGACGCCACCGTGGGACGAAGAAGGAAACTGCCATCCGATGAACCCCCCAAGGACTTGAGACCATCTGATTCGAGTATGTGTATATCTGATCATATCCGTCCCTTCTGTCATTGTGACTGTCGTCATGCTGACTATTCCCTTCATATTATCTCCGATATAGCTCCCCTCAAATCAGTCTTGAAACCGCCGAAATTAGCGCCATCCGCTTGGCAACTTTACTTCACTGATTGGATTCAACGCCACCAGGCAACCAGTACGAGAAAACTTAACGTTGCGCAGGCTGCCAAAGAAGCGGGACAGGAGTATGCGAACCTGACCACGGATGAAAAAGAGGTATGGATTGCGTTGCTTCTGGAGAATTGCTACCGATCTGAACTTCCACGATTAGCCATACAAGCAACGTTCTCTTCTTCTCAAACAGGCACGCGAACGCGAGAACTCTGCCTACATGCGAACCCTGACACCCGATGATATCAAGCGAGAGAACGCGTACCGGACCGCACAACGGAAGGCCGGTCGGTCTCGAAAGAGCAATCTTAAAGATCCCAATGCTCCGAAGAAGCCATTGAGCGCGTACTTTATGTTCCTGCAGCGCATCCGCTCGGATCCCATGCTAGTGAGGGGGATCTTTGGCGATGAGCAAGAGACCACCAAGCAGAGCGTCTTGGCTGCTGCAAAGTGGCGATCGATGACTGACGACGAACGCAAGGTTAGTTGATCTTGACCGTCGCGATAACGGACACTAATCACTGTCTTATAGCCCTTCCTGGCTCAAGCGGAGCAAGAGAAGCTCGAATACGAGGCTGCTCGAAGACTATACGAGGAAGGAACGACCGGTCTTAGTGCTGGGACCAGCATCAACTTCAGTATTCTCCCCGGATCTCCATCTGAGAACCCATTCCGTGCCCTCCGTGCCATCAAATCGGAATCATTTAGCTCAGAAAGCGAAAGCGATGGCATGGGCGCTGACGATGGCACGAACAGATTTACCCAATCATGATTTCAAGGTCTGCTCTTGATCAGTATATATTAAGGGCGTTATGTTTCATTCTTTATCATCTTTTCGCCTATTGGTACGTTCGTTCACGACACTGGACTTTAGCACGATGTTTTTCCTTGGTCGATCACTGTATTGATAGAACACCACTAGTTTAATTGTTCATATACCGTTTAGCGAGCAAGCACCGAACTTGTTACGATACCGTAGTTATATAGCTACGATGACAGATAAGCAACCATTTTCTGATGAGGAACGCCCTCTTCATCGAATTCATCCCCCTGTTCGTGGACAATGAGCGCATATCGATAACACGAAGTGGGACCATCACCTCTGGTTGATAACCGTACCTTGAAAGGAAGGAGAATAATTTGAGCGGCAATATGGGGTGGCATGGGAGCAGACCTGACATACTTGGCATAGAACCCTTTAACAGGCAGTTGCGAATGGCAGATGATCTGGGAAACTGGCATCCCTGCAATCTTCGCATTGGTTTTCACCCATTGATGTAATGCAAGTACGAGCTCGCGACCGAGACGATATTGACGATACGGCTTGAGAACAGCCAGGCGACTGAGCCTGTAATAATCTTTCCCCTCCACTCTGTAGGTTCGGATTGTCCCAATCGGTGTTAAAGAAGGTACAAGCCGGAGCAAGAAATGGGTTGCCGACGGATCTTGCCTGTTTGTGAAGGACATATCGATCAGTGATCGATGATATGATGAAAAATGTAGACGGAGGCAGACGGGGAGATGTAATTAGGAAGAAAGATAACGTACTCGTCGACCTCCACATCCAATGAAAACAACTGTTCGTGTACGAAAACGTCGGTCCTGACGTTGATGCACTGATCAAGAAGCAGCTGTCTCCCTTCATGACCTGGTGGAGGGATGATGATTATTTCATGAGGCGGTGAAGTCGCAGAAGAGGTGTCAGGATGAGACATCTTTCCAAGATCAGATCAAGAGATATGGAGTCTATCGCACGATAGACTCAAACGGGCGCAACCCGAAAGGTCTGCTATCGTATGCACAAGGAAAGACTTAGGAGGAGAGCGGGGGGGTCATGGGAAAGATTCCCTCCGAGTCAGGCAGCAGGCTCGAGCCGGTCCGGAACAAACTGTGCAAAAGCGCTCATATCAGTCATATTTGAAAACGGTATAAATGGGACTACCACCCGGTCACAAGTTTGCATTGCCGGGCGACATTTTGGCCCGCCGG
Source organism: Leccinum subgranulosum (assembly GCA_038091575.1). NCBI lineage: Eukaryota > Fungi > Basidiomycota > Agaricomycetes > Boletales > Boletaceae > Leccinum > Leccinum subgranulosum. The sequence goes on from JBBPOS010000160.1 coordinate 37,002, forward strand.
GGATGCTGAGTATGCTTGGGCGGAATGCGCAGGCCGCATGTCCGGACCGTAGTGACGCGGAAGCAATGAAGAATGATCACGTGAGAAGTTAATGAGAAATAATACTTATTTATAATAATAATTTTCCCTGATTACATGATACATAACTTACCCTCGAGCTGCATCGAGGTTTAGCACTGACTTACTACGTCTTTAGGGTATGTCTGTCTTGATTTCCGGTGTTCAACGATCGTTTATGATGCGTTTTAGAGCAGAGCGTCAGTGCACTCCTCGTCCGGTGGCTCATGGTCGAGCCCTTGGCAGCTGCTATAATATCCAGTCCGTCGGGCGCACGCCTTCTCAAGCTAGCACTCCACTCCATGTCACGGCCATCAAGACGTTCATTTCCTAGCGACTCCTTTTCGCCTCTTCCCCGGCAAAGCATATGGAAGGAAAAGGCCGTCGAGCCCCCTACCCCCGAATGCAATCAATGTTGGCTTCCTCCCTCCGACCCTATGCGCAACTCTCCTTGCGTCTCTCGACATTCTCCCTGGTGTCCAAGTACTTCGTCTTCTCCGTACCATTCGCATCAAAGCTGACGTTCTTACTTCTAGTCCGAAATCGACTCTTTATGATGAACGAAGTCATTCCGCGGCGGCCGCATCCTTTCCCTCACCCTTCCCAACGGTGGACACGACGCTACACTTCATCTGCAGCGCGAATCCTGTCATCACAGACACGCTCGATCGACTGGCTACAACCTGTCCGGTCGCACGAACACGAGGAACCTGCTAGCGAGCTCTGTTCCCTATTATCTGCTCGCACTCCGTTCGATCCCGATCACGCGTGGCATCTATACATGGCATCATCCCAAGCCGACCCAGACAATCAGTCACTTACCAGCAGAGAACAATTCCAGTTCATCCGACGTCTTCTCGATGCGTTCGAACTTTATGGTGATGCGCCGCCAGACTTGCCGTTGTTGTATACCTGGGGAGCTCGTCTTGAACCAGTCCTACGGGACTTGAAGTCAAATTTAGACGGGACCTTCCCAGATATTATATCTCTCAGGTGTTTCACTGCCCAGGTTCATGCATGGTTGGGGGACATCACACAAGCATTACAATTGGCTCGCGATATTCAAGCATCTCAGCTCAACCATACCGAAAAGTGCACTCTGTTGGGTGTGTACCGGAATATTTTAGTCCTTTCGCGCTATCGACTCGGTGTCTCGTATGCACTCGATCTCATGATTCGAGAGTGGATGTTTTTGGGCACCTTTTATCATGCTCAAACCGTGCATCTCCCACAAGCCGTGTCGTTCCGCACAGTGGTTCATAGTTTACTCGCGGACGTCCCCGATGGAGCAAGTCTGTTGGTCTCGTGCTCGCAGTGGAACCAAGACGATCGGGCGCGCCTGGGAGAGTTGCTTTTGGAAATGTATTGTGTCAAGAAGGCGCTCCACAAGGCACATGCTCTAGTACTTGAGATGGACAAACAACGACTGCCGGTCAAATTCCATCTCCGGGCCAAGTTGACACGGCTCCTTGCACGACGTGACCTGTTGGTTCTCGCACACGAAATCTTCTCATCCATGGACCCTTCGACCATCCCCCGACTGTATCATTCGACTGGACTACACCTGTATTCGCGTCGTGGCGACGTGGATCGCGCTGAACAGTTCTTTAGCAAGCACATCGACAACGATTGGTCAATACCCGCTGCACGATGCATGCTGATGCATGCTTATGCGGTCGCTGGCAAGGCGGAAAAAGTGGTCGAACTCTTTCACAGGTTTTTCCCTACGACCCCGGAAGGGGAATTTTTGGCCGAACGACCAGGAACCATACACTATACTGCCGTTATCCTTGCCCACTCTCGGCTGGCAAACTTCGAAGGCATCGACTCCTGGCTGGAGAAAATGTTGCAAGCTGGCTGTCGTCCGGATGGTCATGTTTACAGCATTATCCTTGAGACATTTGCGCGGCACGGAGATATCGATTCGGTGGTTGCTATGTTTGATCAGATGCGTATTGCTGAGGTCAAACCTGACCGCGTCCACTATACCAGCGTCGTCTCTCTTCTCGCCCGGCGGAAGGATGCTGTTGCTGCAGAGGCCTTCTACTTGCGGGCCTTGCGTGAGGGTATCACCCCCGATCGCGTGATGATCACATCTCTCATGAATGCCCACGTAGAAGCTGGATCATGGGAAGGCGTTGTCCGTATCTTTGACTATCTCGGACAATCGTCGCGTTTTCCTCGCGATCTATCCATCGAGGTGTACAACACGCTCCTCAAGGCTTACGTTCTTATCGGTACACCCTTTCGTGTCGTGCTCGGGATGTTTCGGAAGCTGGTTCGGGTTGGCGTTCGTCCTGACAACTACACATACGCCTTGGTCATCCAGTCCGCTTGTGACGCTGGAAAGATGGATCTCGCCGAAGAACTATTTGCAGAGATGGAGGAGAAGGCAAAGTCGTGGGGATCGCTTGACGCATACGTCCTTACGATACTCATGGCTGGACATGTACGACAGCAATCCCAGGCTCGAGCAAAGGCTTGCTACGATGATATGCGACGTCGCGGGATCAAGCCCAGCTCGGTCACCTACACGCAAATTCTCCAGGCATACGCAAACGATCGGACAGAAGCAAGCCTGAAAATTGCCGAGTCATTTTTGAAACAGATCATGGACGCGGACCCTCAGGGCTGGACTGGTTCTGAATCTCGTTCGTCCGCTCTCGGGAATATTTACAGCCCACTCATGCTTGCATATACGAGGAAGGAGAAGCCGGAGGAGGTGGTACGGTTGTTCAACGGGATGCTGGAAGCAGGTGGCGAGCCATCTTTGGAGTCTCTTACCATCGTTTTGGACGTCCATCGCCGGACAAATAATATCGAGGTCGTTCGGCGTCTGTGGCCTCAGATCTGGGAACTCGCGTTACGGCTTTCTCGTGCAAATGAACTCTTCAAGGGGGACAACTCTACCACCGTTCCTGTGCTCAGGCGACGGTCGAGTCTCTTATGCATGCCCCTGTCGATCTACATAGATGCCCTGTCGGCGGCGGGCGAGCACCAGGCGGTATTGGATGCCTGGACCAGGGCGAAGGCGGAGGGGTTCAGTTTCGATGCACATAACTGGAACCATCTAGCAGTCGTGCTAGTCCGCGCGGGCGAACTGGATCGTGCCTTCGAGGTACTTGAGCGAGTGCTCATTCCGTACTCGCGGAAGCGCCCCACCATCAGGAACCCGTCCCCCGAGACGCCTTTGGTGTTTGACGTGATGGCCCTGGACGCAGACAATCCTGCCTCGGACGCACCTATGCACCGCAAGGCACGGAGGGCGAAAGCGGTCAAACTGGCGACGAAGATGGAGATGGTAGGATCTATGCTCGCAATGTCGGAAGAATCGACCGATTTCGCGCATCCGCTGCACATTCTGCATCAGGTTATCCCCGGTTTGTCAACGTGGCGTCCGCACGCTGTCACATTACAAGTTCTGTCCAAAGTTGTGCGACATTTGCAAAAAGGGGGGCTTGTACAGCCAATTCGCGCTGCCGGTGCGCCACAGGCGACATGGCTGACCGACGCCGATTTGCAAAGTCAGGCGGTGATTGCCAGCCAGACACTCGAACGCATATATCACAATTATCCAGAAGCAGTCCGTGCAGTGCTCCTCTACGAGAGAGAACAGGCTCGACGGGAAGCGGTCCGACGATCGCCCAAGCAGTGGATCAAAGTGAAATGACAACGAGTAGTGGATACATTAGCAGATGGAGGAGACACTGTCAGGTTGTATGGGTAAATGATGAGATGATGATGAGCAAGTCCAAAACGTCGAGCGAGTGACTGTCCCCACCGGCCCCCTGGGTCCTGGGATCCGGACATGTGTCAATCATCCGACGACTCGGATCCATCAGAGTCCTCGCGATGGAGTCTTCGGCCATGCTTGCCGGTGCCATGACGGTTCCTCTGCGGGCGCGGACGCAGTCAACCTCCGACACGCGCGGAGCATGGAAGGATCTTACCAATGGAAGCTTTTGGCCCTGGTTTCCAAATGCGATCGAGAGGGCGGTGGTTTCTTACGGGATAGGAATGTGAATCCAAAGTGCAATTGCTACCGGTTTTTACATACCTGGTACGCCTGGGAAACGCTTGGCGGAGAAGACGACGAAAGGGTCCGTGAAGGTCTGAGCTAGAACTGGAGATACGTTGGTGTGAACGCGCAGGGCGCCTGCCTCAGGAGCTTGTGAGCTGGGTCAAAAAATAAGACAATCAACGACACAGCCATGGGATACCCCAGACGGAAGCAAACAGGCGCACTCTCCAACGTTCATTAGCCGTAGCCGCAGACGAAAGGTCCCTAGAGGTATATTTTGAGCACACCTTTAATGGAAGGAATTGCCTCGAGATAGAGTTGCGCGAACCTTCCGTGCGGACGGACAGGTCTTGAAAGAGGAAGAATATCCCCGGTACCTGGTTCTCGTCGAGGAGGCGACAAGCGTTGGATGAGAGGGGCCCTACGAGGGTGCGGGTATATATGTGACGCGGGAGGGGATGGCCGCCACCGCTTGGGGGTGAAGAAGACGAGGAAGTGTTGCTTTGTGCGTAATTCGCTGGATAGTACGGTGTTTGCGGGGACTGTTGTGGATAAGCTGGCGCACCGTAGAGAGCCGATGCCGAAGTATCGAAATTTGGTGCATAGGATTCTTGCTGAGAATGATTCCATTGTGGGTATTCACGCCCGTCGGGTTGAGCCACAGGGTGATAAGAACGATCCAAGTCCTGATGATTATTGTAGACGGTGGCCTGGTATGCTGGGTCGGCTCCTGGCCAAGTGCGAAAGGCGGCCGCCTCGGTATCTGGGGGATAAGTGGCATGAGTGTTCCATGGCTCGTTGGGTGTAGGAACTGGCATGCCGGTTCTCTGTACATGACGGAGAGAGGCTTGGGGAGCGGTGTGAGGATAACCCCATCCGTCCGGGGAGTCGGGGGAAGGATTGTACGGATTCGAGGTGTGATATGCGATAGCATCGGAAATAGATGAGTCGGACTGCGCATAAGAATAACTGGAAGGGGTAAATCCCGCTTGAGTCTCTGATGACAGCATGGTGTTCATAACGGGCTAACGGACGAATTGACATTGGGGTGCGTGGCAAGGAAAGAGGAGTGCTTACCTGGCAGTCCAGAGAGGGGCGTGGTGGGTCTGGTGCTGAGTTTGGGGTTGAATGGGAGGAGGGTGGGCTGGCATGGTCACTGCGGGGGGAGGCTGCTGCTGGAGCGCGAGGTTTCTTTAGTTTGGTGGGCACGGAGGAGACATAGCGGTCAGTGGAGGAGGAAGGGTGGAGAACGAGATTCATTTCTCGTTTACCGTCCGCCGACCATAGATCCACGGTGACGAGAAAAAAGGAACAGTCGAGTTCGCTGAAAGTATTGAGTGTGCGAGGACGAGGAACGAGGGAAACATGTGACGTACTCTACGTCGACTACCGAGTTGTCTTCTCTGCGGACGACCATCTTGGCCACGGCGGCTGGAGCGAGGGGACGACGATCCTGTAGACAATGAGAAGACGCGTGGGGGGGTGTACGAATGGGGTGGACCGACCTTGTCACCGAATCCACACATACGGGCGCGAAGTGGATGCTGAACGACGTCGAGAGAAAAGTGCCTGGAGAGAGAGAAAAGAGTGAGGAAGAGAATGAAGAGCGGCGTGGAGAGAGATACTTTCTGCCCCACCAACGACTCCAACAGTCGAGGGCCGAGTCGTCCTGTTTGTGTATCATGTGAGTTGGGAATGAAAGAAGAAGGCGAGAAAGGCCGGAATTTAGAGTGATGAGGGGATGAACATTGTGAATCTGATAAGATAAGTTTCTCACAGAGAGACAAGTCATGAGACGAACGTCTCTCTCTCATTTCCCACCATGAACAACTCAAAGAAACTCCTCCTCGACCTCATCGCACGCGACGACATCGACAACAAGACTTGCGCTGACTGTAGAAATCCAAATCCACAATGGGCTTCCGGTACCTCCATCATCTCCTCACACCGCCCCATCCACCTCATATGAACAGTCAGCTTCGCCATCTTCCTCTGCCTTCAGTGCGCGGGCGTGCACAGAGGATTCGGCGTGCACATCAGGTACATCTTCGCCTCCCACTCATCCACCCCCCCGAATGACCCCTTCTCCCATCAGCTTCGTGAGATCCGTCTCGATGGACACCTGGCAGACCGATCAGTTCAAACGCATGCAGGTATTTCCGTTCTTCCCACTCTCCCCCGACATCTTCACACATCTCCTCGCAGCTCGGCGGTAACGCTCCTTTTAGACACTTCCTTCGCTCCTATTCGCCCCCAGATCAAGGCGGTTACACAGATGGCATGGACACACACGCCCTCTATCACTGCTGGGCTGCTACCCAGTACCGCGAAAAGGTTTGCCCTCCCGTCTCTCTTTTGTGACTCGTCCTGACCTATCCCAAGCTCGATTTCGCCCTACTCGAAAAACCCTGGACACCATCGAGCCCTCCCTCACCTCACCTCGCAGTCGGCACCGTCCCCTCCCGTCCCGCATCGGCACAGGCTCTCCGCAAGTCCCGCGCTTCTGCACGCAGTCCCCCATCCAGTAATGCTGCAACCTCCAGCCCCGACCAAAAGTCCGCCAACGAGACCTACTTTGCCTCTCTCGGCCAGGCAAATGCAACTCGTCCCACAGACTTGCCCCCTTCTCAAGGTGGCCGTTACCAGGGATTCGGGAGTACACCCTCCCCCCCCCCTCTTTCACAGAACTCCTCCTTCAGCCTTACATCTGCCGCTGCCCCATCCTTGGCGGACTTTCAGGACAACCCCACAGCCGCGTTAAGTAAGGGTTGGTCCCTGTTTTCCGCGGTCGTTGGTGGTGCTACACGTGCCGTAAACGAGAATGTAATTCAGCCGGGCATGGTCCGTGTCATGGATCCGAACCTGCATGCCAATGTTCGCGGTTACGTCTCCGAAGCACAGAAACGTGCCCAGTCGGTAGGCTTACATGTAAACGAATGGTCAAAGGTCCAGCTGGGCGTAGACGTCGCCGATCATATGAACGGTATCGTGACCACGGTCAAGGACAGAGTCGGAGCGGGCCCTGCTGCTTCCGGATACGACTCGCTTCCACCCCATGACGAAGGCGAGACGTCTGTATTGTACGACGATACCGACGACCTCTTCCACGAATACTCTGACGCGAACAAGCCCCCCGTCGAGTCGCACGCGACACAGAGTCAGAATGGTGGCAAGGCTATAAAGGAGGACGATTGGGATGAATGGAAGGATTTCTAGATGTTGATTAGAATACGGTACATTCCCATGTAATTCATCAACCGGCGGTGTCATGTTCCGTGCCGGCACTCGTATTGAACATTCCCGCCCTCGATCACGGTAACTTGTGTACAACAACATGCTGCAAGCTGCGCTATCCAGATCAACAACACGTCTCCCCGCCTTCTCGGCCGCAAGGCGCTTGCAACATTCCTCCGTTTTGCCGTCGCTAGTCTCGACCGCCTCGCCCGAGTTCCGGCAGAAAGCAGAGAGCATGGATGCTCTCGTGTCAGACCTCAAAACGAGGATTGTCCAGGCAAAGGAGGGCGGTGGTCCCAGGGCTCAGGAACGCATGCGAAGCAAGGGAAAGAAATTGCCGAGAGAGAGGTCAGTCTCCGATTCAACGTTTGCCACCACGTCTTCATCCCCCGTCCAGGCTATCCTTGCTTCTGGATCCAAATACGCCCTTCCTGGAACTGTCCCAGCTAGCTGCTCATGATGTATATCCCGGGGAAAACATTCCCGGTGCCGGAATCATTACTGGCATTGGGCGAGTGGCCGGCAAGGAGTGCGTTATCGTAGTCAACGATGCCACGGTGAAGGGGGGATCATATTATCCCTTGACGGTGATTAGCATTGCTCCATTAGCGCGTCAGCAGTCCTGAAGCCTTGTCCGTAGGTGAAGAAGCACCTCCGGGCTCAGGAAATTGCTCGAGAACACGGGTTACCATGTATCTATGTTGGTAGGCGTTCCCACTTGTAGCGATCAGTTTCAGGCTCATCAGACGTAACTGTAGTGGAGTCTGGGGGTGCTGCTCTTCCCCATCAGGCCAATGTGCGTCTTTCTTGTTCCGTCGTGGCGCGCGCGCGTCAATACCACTCATATCAGGTATTTCCAGACAAAGACCACTTTGGTCGAATTTTTTACAACATGGTTCAGTGAAATTGTTACAAGACTATATTGTGTGGTTGACCCGCTCGTAGGCTCAGATGTCTGCGCTCGGTATTCCACAAATTGCATCAGTACATGGTATATCTGTCGCTGGTGAGACAACGGCTCAACTCCTAGGCTCCCCGCGTTTACGTGTATAGGTGGTGCCTATGTCCCCGCTATGGCCGACGAGAACATCATTGTTCGCGAACAAGGGCGCATCTTTCTCGCCGGTCCTCCATTAGTCAAAGCTGCAACCGGCGAAGAAGTCGACGAGGAAGTATTAGGAGGTGGTCAGATGCACTCCAGCGAGAGTGGTGTAACTGATCATCTTGCAAGAGATGACGAACACGCGATAGCCATCGCACGAGGCATCGTCGGAGACTTGGGAACTGCAGGTGGACAAGCTGTTGGGGTGAGCACCGGTGCCGCCACATGTCCGAGTCGTGGTACTCAAGATGAATCAAGCCTTCCGACCCGCCAGAAGATCCGCTATATCCAGCGTCCGAGCTTCACGGCATTGTCGGCGCTGATCTCCGGCAAACATTTGATATGCGAGACGTGATTGCGCGAATCGTGGATGGTAGCCGGTTCAGAGAATTCAAAAAGGAATATGGCACCACAATCGTGACGGTAACCAGATTTCCCTCGGAGGTGGGAACAAGGCTAACGTTGCACGTCTTCGCAGGGATTTGCACACGTCCACGGGTATGAGGTCGGTATCGTCGCCAACAATGGTATCCTGTTCTCTCCCTCGGCATTGAAGGCTACCCATTTCATCCAACTTTGTACTCAACGAAAGATACCACTGCTTTTCTTGGTGAACGTTACTGGTACACTTCGTTCATGATGGTACACGGCATTACATTATCCTAACGTCGACGTAGGCTACATGGTCGGTTCAAAGGCTGAAAAGGGAGGCATAGCCAAAGACGGGGCGAAAATGGTCCGGGCTGTAGCGTGTGCAGACGTTCCAAAGTTGACTGTCGTTGTTGGTGGTAGTTTCGGTGCGGGGAACTATGGTAAGCTATTTGAAGCACATCTCCTGACACCGACGAGACTCATCTCACGCGTGTAGGGATGTCTGGTCGCGCGGTGAGTTCTCTGATTCTCTTTCCAGACAATGTACCCTGAAACAGCTTCAGTATTCTCCACGTTTTCTGTGGATGTGGCCTGTAAGTTCCATGAGTACTACATTCGATCCTAAAATTGACAAGGAATACGTCAGAATGCGAAAGTGTCCGTCATGGGATCGGGGCAACTCTCGCAAGTGATGTCGACCGTCTCCAGGTATACATGTCCGTTCCACAGTTTCGCGTGCTTCTCATGAGAATCTGGCTAGGGATCCGAATCAGCACGCTAGTCTGAAGGCCGAAATAGAAGCGCAGTCGACCGCGCTCTATTCCACCGCTCGTATGTGGGACGATGGGATCATCCAGCCTACAGAAACCCGTGATGTAGTTGGGCTAGCACTTGCGCTCGCAGGCAGGAGGCGCATTCCGGGGAATCCGTCCACTTGGGAGGGATCAGGTAGAGGGTTCGGTGTCTTCCGAATGTGAGCTAGTGACTGGGACAACAATATTAGTGTGTTCGATCGACATTGCCGAATGTGGTTGTTTATTTCTAAAGGAGTTGCCAAATAGTCGCTAACAGCCCCCGTAAAATGATCACCGTCGCGCCGGTTCAAGTTATACTACTTCCTTCCATTCCATCCCCACTTCACATGCATACTACAATATACCCAGGCTCTTGGTGCATCATTTGAGCTATAAATACCCAGTTACTTCTTCATGGCGGAGGAGTCACTTCTGAAACGACTTTCGGCAGAAACGCGGACGAAACTACGTTCAACTCAAATTCTGACATCTTTACCCAGCATAATTTCCGAGCTATTGCAGAACGCTCTCGACGCCGGAGCTTCGCAGATTGATATTGGCATCGACTGCGCGGAATGGAGCTGTTGGGTTATGGACAACGGGTCGGGCTTCACGAAGGATGGTTTGAATAAAATCGGACAGGATTCAGAGCATGGGCGGTACAGTGAGTTGCTCGCTTCGATTGCAATTGTTACGCCCGGGTAACGTTTCAAATTTCAACCCTCGTTTCGCAGATTCTTCCAAAGCTTACACCCCTGCCTCACTGGAAATTGTTTCTACATTTGGCTTCCGAGGAGAAGGTATGATCCGGTATAATGAAGCCCGTTGCACGCGCTCACGTTTCATTCGCAGCGTTGGCTTCCATGGCGGATCTCTCTTGCCTGGAGATTTCATCTCGCACAGTGAGATCTCGCGAGAGTTGGTCCGTCATTGTCAAGGTATATTCCTCTCCGGCGTTCCTCCTATTGTGGCAAACACATGCTTTTCGTCCAGGCGGGAAAGTGCGTTTACATAGGCCCATCGATCCGTTGGCGAAGAGAATCTTCCGGAACCGTCGTATCGATCCGTGATGCATTTTTCAATGTGTGTGTAAATTTCGGCTAAAATGTAGGCACATATGTGGTAACAATTGAACAGCTCCCAGTTCGCCGTCAATCTCACCCTTCGCCAAACAAAACTATTGACGTGATTCGGCAAGAACTCGAGGCGTATGCATTGGTGTTCCCAGATGTTTCCTTCTCGTTTCAGGATGCGAGCAAGAGCAAAGAGTGTCATAATCCCCACAAGTCGCATATTCTCAAGACGCCAAAGGTAACGATACAGCCATTTCCGAAGCTTTGATTTAATGACTGTTTGGTCCGATCAAGACTCGGTCCACTCTTGCGGCGTTTCGACATTTGTACGGGCGTGCATTCACGGAGGTAAGTGTACTTCTGTTTTGTCACCCACGTGCATGGTTGAGATGGAAGTTGGGTTTCTCAGTGCGTGGAGGAGATAGTCGCTACCTCCGGACAACTCCAAATCGAGGGATTTATCTCGCTCGTTGGGGCACATACAAAGGTTGACGCCTTCCATTCCCTGATCGGACATTATCCCCTTTCTGACCTCTCTCGGCCCGACAGTCGTATCAATTTTTGTGTAGGTCACATCTTGCCAGACCCTGATCAAGCCACTGTGACACATCCTCTCCTTTCTAGATATAAACAAGCATCCGATCTCGTTTTGTGACCTCCATCGGTTAATCGATCATTGCTTCGCTGCGAGCACGTTCGTGAAACACGTATGGCATGTTTGATTGTTGGCGAACCAGTTGGTAATTTTACGTCTTCCAGGCATATGACGAGGGGGGAGAGACAAGCTTGCGTTCATGTTGGTATCTTGTTCCGCGCCATAGGAGTTGATCTCATCGAGTTTTTCCAGCTGCGCGCCGGTCTCCCCGTAAGGGAGAGAAGAAGCCAGTTTACGTCCTGAATTTGATCATTCCCGTGAAGCACATCGATAACTGCCTGGAACCCTCAAAATCAGCGGTCGAACTGGATGTGGGCAAGGCTCGCCCAATCCTCGGATATGTGTCCTGCTGACCCTTAACCGCCCTAGAATAAAAACATTGTGAATTCTTTCTTATCTTCGACCATCCAGTCGTTCTTGGTCCACCACAGTTTTGCGCCCGATAAGACGAGAAACGAAGATGCCGAGGATAGCCACCCGAAGAAAAAAAAGAAGCTGACGCCAGATGCTGTGGCTAATCCAAAAATGCCGTCGGGCTCAGTTCAGCCTGAAAGGAGTGGGAGATCCAACGTATTCGTCCATATGGTGCGCGTCTCAGCTCGTGTGCACAGTATTCTATCGATTCGATTTAGAAATTCAACAAGGGAAAGGTGTCTCTCGCTGACGCACGGGAGACAATCTGGAAAGATCCATCAACCAGGGAAACATTCATCATCGATAACCGCACGGGGAACTCCTATCCTCAAAGGGCCCGTTTCACCGCAGCCACGGATGATTCAATTGAGTCCAGCTCGAAGAGGCGCACGTTACGGACACCCCACCCGACAAGCGAAACAAATAAGAATAATGCCGGTACAACGGATCCCATACCCGAGTGGCTGCAAGAAGCCCTGGAGGTAACCGTGTTTACTCCCCCACACCTCGTGTTGTACTACGTCACTAAGACTTCTTCAAAGGCCAACGGCGCCTTTGCGCTTAAAGAACCAAAGATACCAGCCCTCTCCCTATCAGCCAATGCGGATACCGATTGTTGTAATTCTCAGCTTCGCCAGGGCTATCACATGGCCGGTCCCACAAAGCGTGCGATCTTTGGCTGGGGTCCTACGCTTGGCTCGTCTGATTTTGCTGCGTCTCAAATACGTTTCCGGAAGGACGATTTACGAAAGGCACGCATCATTAGTCAGGTGGACCGCAAGTTTATCGCTTGTGTTCTTGGTCTGGACCCCAATGGCCCCTCGGGAGAGAAAGACAATAACACATGCGAAGGTCAGCTTGCCTCGGATGGAAAAACGCTCATCCTTATCGATCAACATGCCGCGGACGAACGTGTGCGTGTTGAACGGTTTTTGAAGTCGATTTGTTGTGGCTTTCTTAGCCACCAGGAAGGAAGTGGAGGGGTGGAGACGAAGCAGTTGACGCCCCCGGTACCCGTGCTCCTCACCAAGCATGAGGCTTCCCGTCTCACAGACCTTTCCGATTTCCACAAGGCATTCGAATCATGGGGTTTCCGATTCTCTGGACTCGAGGAGACCCAGTCCAGGCTTGAGACGGAAGTAGATGGTGGTTATATTCAGGTGTTTGTGAGTGCCATACCTGAAATCGTGAGCGAAAAGGTACGTATGGACGAAAAGTAGTGAACATCTGCTGAGATCGAGCTACAGCTATTATCGGGCAAGGAGATGCAGGAACTCATCAAGGGGTACATTGGTGCACTCGAGAGTCGAGAACTCGAACCACGTGATCCATCATCCCAGCTTGATTCTGCAAGTTCGGACGAGGAGACGCAGTGGCTGAAGGCGTTGCGATGGTGTCCACGTGAACTTCTCGACTTGATCAACTCAAAGGCTTGTCGAGGTGGGTGAGCTTGGCTTTTGATATGTGCTCAAGGCTCAGCAGTTTACCAGGTGCAATCATGTTTAACGACCCCTTGAACACAGAACAGTGCGAGCGATTGGTGAAACAGCTATCAGCGACTGTTTTTCCGTTCCAGTGTGCTCACGGCAGGTAGGCGGCATCCCGCTGTCGTTGACTGGGACTGATGCCAGCGTTGACATTTGATTTCTTTCGCAGGCCATCCCTTGTTCCCTTGACCCGCCTAACCGCTGGGAACGAAGGACGTAAGGAGACGGAGTTAAGATGGGACAAGGTAGCAGCCCTATGACGTCGTAGGGTGGAGAGTTGTCTGTACGATGATCCGAAGTCGTGTGACGCGTTACTCAAACAAGACGTCATCGTGTGGCGGGCGATCGCCGAGGTGTATAAAGAGGCGCGCGTCGGCTTCGATCCCCTTGTTATCACCACCATCGCATATTCTCTGTTAGTCGTATCCTAATCCATACCCATCAACAACTCGATAGCGCCACTCGCCCCTTCCCAGCCATGCCCAAGAACGCCACAAAGAACGTCACCAAAGTCATTTACAAACCGGACTCGCAATCTACGGACGAGTACATAATCATAGTTGATCCCGTACAGGTAATTCACCGTGTTCCGATGGGCTCGATGGCGTCGTCTGACTTGGTAAACGTTTTCAGTTCAAGAAATGGAAGTCTGGAGGTGAGCCTCTCTTTGTCCAGGGATGATGATCCGTTTTTATCGAAACGCATCGCTCACTCGATCTCTTTCAAGACAAGTAATTCTACACCCCTCTTTACGAGTTTGGTTTGTCTGATGGCTTGTCTGCAGGACGATCCCTCTGGCAGATGTCGTTGATTGTATGTACTTGACCCCTATCGAAGAGAGGGTGTCGCTCACTTATCCCGTTCTCAGCATTCGAAATATTTCATTCGTCTCAAGGTTCTCAAGGGCTACTAGGACGCCCCTCTAATCAACAGCTTGAAAACCAGTTTGGAAGGTCCAAGGACATCGATGTTGTCGAACTCTTGTTGGAGAGAGGCACGGCACAAGCAAGCGAAGGAATCCACTCAGGTGGGGTGTTTAGTGGCAAGAACGCCACGAGGGGAAGTGCGGTTTTGGACAGCAAAGGAAAGGGCTTGTCGGGCATCTGAGTTGAATGTGTCAACACTGTCTTTCAACGGAGGCGAAAAGCGAAGACGTAGGGAATGTATGATAATTTGTACATGAGTTGCAATACCTCAGTACTCCTGAGAGTGATGTTCAGTCGGCTTGAAAAGATAGTCTTTTAAAATGTTGTGGTTGTGTTTACCATCGTGGATGGGTGAGGCTGCTTCTGCTCGCGTATAGTATAGTGGCATTTCTGGGGCAATATGCGGGGAACTGAGCATTCCACGACCATTTCCCGAAGACCCGTCTCAGGCTCTAGAACAAGAGAAACCACGGAGGTTGTTGTCATGGCTTTCCGGCGGTAATCGTGCACAGCCGCTGGCTGCCAAGATTCAGATCAAATTCATAAACATTGTACCAAACCCCGCCCTTGAATCACGTTCAAACGTTGCCTCGCATGGGATTTGAAGTGTTCCATCGCCTCCGATGCCCGCTGACAAGGACGACCTGCGGGTAATACCGCACCGATTCTTCATAGTGATCAAGCTCAATCGCGTCAATGGAGGAGCGCTCACAAACGGGGAGAAGACCAAGAATGAGACCGCGAAGAATCATAGAAAAGCGAGTTGAAGTAAGGCGGAAGGGAAGGACGGGTACCGGGATGATCTGTGCTTGGCGAGCCATCCTGTTTTCCCTCATCGTGTCTAGTTTCTTATACGTATTTCGGTCGTCACTCACGCGGGTGGTCTGCTTGGGTATTCGACGGCCCTTGCTTTCTTACCTGATCACTTATGGTGAACCGTATCCGGAGGTCCAACGTCGTGTCCATGCGGAAATCGATAGTACTAGTGTCGTCGGGCGGCAGAGACTGTCAACCTTTGAGGACCATTGCTGCCGTACGTGGATGCTATGATTCGAGAAACACTGAGATGGCATCCAGTGACACCTATCAGTGCGTTTTGATCTTTACCCTCTGTTTCAAGATTCGGTTGAGCTGTATTCTACTAGGGATCCCACATAATTTACAGGGTGATCTCACACAACGGGAGAAGTATCGGAATCCTGACATATTCATGCCGGGATGATTCTTGCAGGAGGACGGTACGTTGAACGAGGATAACATTCCTTGAGTGTTTGTGTTCGGATGTCAGATCTGGTGTGTTGCAGGTTGATGTTTGCTCTTTGACTTGCTTCTTTCCGACATGGTGGATGCAGTTCAGGGAGGCACGTCGCGGACGCGTCGTTGTGGTCTGGGATAGTGTGCATGCTGGCATCTTTTAGGATCGAGAAGATAGAAGGGTCTGATGACGTGAAGTGGTCACACGTGGCTGCTCGATCGCAGCATCAGTGTCATCAATTCGGCGGAGATCTTGAGAGGGAGGGCGTTGACGGACCGTGCTGGAATGGTGTATCGAGTTGGTGAGTTTTCGTTCTCTTGCTCTTCTGCTAGATGCCGGGATCGACCGGCACTCATCACATGTTCTTCGCCACAGCCCACCACCCATGTGGATAGCTGCAAGACTCCGAGTCCTTGCTCGTCGCGGATGACTTCACAGTGGACAAGTTGATCACCCATCGTGGACAACCATGTTGGTACCGCGTCGAAGGTATTGGCGTCATCAACGACGCGTTCATGCTCGAAGGTGCCATCTATCACCTCTTCAAGCAACATCTCTGACACGAGTCATACTATGTTCATCTCTTGGAGCACTTTCAGGATGTGCGGATTATTGATGTGGTCTTGGATACTCTGGCAGATAGTGTTTCAGACAGAGATGGGCCAGCTGGTTGTCATCACTGCACCAGAGCATCATGTCGATTTGTTCTCCTTCCAAAAGTCTGTCTCTTTGTCTCTATGACGCTGCTTTGTCCCCCCTTGGTGAATACTTTCAAGTCCAAGATGACTAGGACTATGTGGGAACACCTGAGTAGATCAGTAAGATTGAGATGGAGATCATGGATAACAAGTGTCCGTGGTGTATTAATGTGGCACTTGAGATTGCCATGCTGGAGCAGCAGGTGGTGATGGAGTTGATCTAGTATGGGTGCAAGGATAAGGGAATGGAGGCCAAAGTGAAGGAGGGTACAATGCTATCAGGATGAGCACTGTCAGGCATATAAGATGGTTGAGGAGGAGTTTACCATGTCATTTACTACAAATGTTCCAAGACTCCAAGAGTCATTTCAATGGACTACACAAATGAATGCAAATTTGGATAATAGAAATAAAGCTAAGAAGAAGAAGAAGAATGTTGTCAGTAACTGCACACTATTTAAAATTATTGTAGGTTTAATCAAGAATAATAAAATTCCTATAGTTAAACTAGAAATTAAGAAACTATGGAAGTTGTTTAAAATTTTAATTTAATAACCTTCAAATATATAAAAATCTATTTATAATAATACTAGCATATATTCATATCATTATATTTTACATTAATTATGGTTCAACCCATTGACCAAAAGTCACAACACCTCCATGCCAGTGGCACTATTTGTTCCCAATCACTCTTTGACCTTCTCTTGACCAATTTGTTGTGAATTCATCTTTGCTTCTTCCTCCTGTTGCTGACATATCATTTCCAAGATTCCAGGGTCAAAACTCTCCCAAAAAACATGGCAAGTTGAAATGCAGTTTCCATAGGCAATTGCTCTAAATCCTTGGATTTCTCATGACTGGTTCCAACAGTGTGGCTCTGAAGCATGTAATGGCCAGTTGGGTGGGCAGATTTGACACCACCACCTTTGCACTGGTAGATTGGGTAGGACAGGATAACTTTGGTTCATTCTTGTGGAGAGAATCAAGTGCATCTATGGCCTCCTGGATGGCCCAACATTGATAATTGAGAAGTATGATGTTAGATGCATCATCAACCATCCAGTTCAAGTTAGCTTGGACATTCTACTGTAGAGTGGGTCAAGGACTTGAGGTCAGAATCAGGATATGGTACAAGGTGTTGATATGTGTGTAAAGCTAGTGTATCACCATGCTCTACTCTGGGAATGTCAATAGTATTCAATGCAAAGTTAGGAGTCTAAAAAAGTATCTGTTTCATATCAGAAGGAATTCAAGGAAATAGTGAAGGTAGTTCATATACCTTTAAAAATCCACTCTGTCCCTTGCCAAATTGGAGATGGAGATTCATTCTCAATAACATGACATTCTCTGTGGAGTCGATGTTAAGATCAAGTTGCTGATCATATAAAATTCTGTGGAGTCTCAAAATGACATTCTTATTGGAAGGTCAGCTCTGGCATCTAGCAATGTATAGATACTCTTGGTATTGATCTTTCCTTCTTTATTCATCATTTACCTCTTGCACATGATTACATAGTTACCACATCCAGTACTTAGCTTATGCATCTTTCTTTTCTTTTCTTTTCTTCCCTTCCTCAGCTCTTATTCTTCTCCAAGCTAAGGTATGTCTCTTACTATGTGTTTCACTACTTTAGCTGATCATAGTCTTGTAGCTCATTATTTAGATTCCATAATTGTAAATAAACTGGTAGAGCATTGTAACTTGTAAGAGCCAGTTACACAAGAGGCATTGCCCAATTCCACACATGAGAACATGCTAGTAATAGGATCCAATTAGTATAAAATTTCCCCATCCACAAACAGCATAAGACAGCCTTGCATAAGGTTTCCTGGTTAACAGCTAACAACTACCATGTTGCCTAGTTTCAAGTTGTCTGTGTCATATTGTGATATGGTAGTCACAGTGTTAACTGTTAAACAGAAAAACTTATGCAAGACTGTCCCATGCTGTTTGTAGATGGGGAAAATTCATACCAATTGAACCTTGTTACTAGCATGTTCTTAATTTCAAGTTATGTGTGGCATTTGGCAATGCCTCATGTGTAACTAGGAAAACTTATGCAAGGCTGTTCCATGCTGTTTGTAGCAGATGGAAAAAAATTGTACTAATTGGACCCTGGGCCTATTAATAGGCTGTTATTACTAGTAACTTATTAGCATGTTCTTATGTGTGGAATCTGCTAATGCCTCTTGTGTAACTACATATAAACCTTAACATCCTGCTAGTGAGGGCACATTAGGCCTTTCCAGTGCCACATAGGCAATAATTAAATGCAAATGTTGCAAAGCAATAGGATCGACAGGCTGATTGATAGAAACTGTCATTAATCTGCCCCTGATGGAGACTCAGAGGAGGATCAATAGGATCAAGATTCAGAGGCAGCTTGATAAGATCAACTTGGAGAGGCCAGTCAAGAGGATCAAGCACCAGGTTGATGAATCTGGGCTCACTGGCATCACACACACTGTGACACATATGGGCATCACTCCATAGAGTTGTAGGGTATTTCATATTGTTCAAGTTGTGAGATCATATTCAAGTTTGTACTACTGTAGTTCTAGTGCAAAATTTTGAATGACTTTGTACTTACACCTGAGATGTGAACAAATAAGTCACTCCAATATATTGGGTACTTCTTCAACTGTTTATTGTTCCTGGTTGATCACTATTTAGTTGTACAATATGCTTCTTTCATATAATAAAAATGCTTAATGAATTTATTTTATGTTTATTTTTGAATATGTTTTGGCATAATAACCAATCAGAGTGGCCTATGGCCAATATGTTGTGTGAACATATATATGCTTAGAATATGAGCTTATAATGATATTTAATATGAAAAAAAAAAATATTGTCCAACTACCAACTAAATAGTGATCAACCCAGGGACAATAAGTAATTGAAGAAGTATCCAAATATATTGGAGTGGCTTATTTGTTCATGTCTCAGGTGTTACACATTGATTGAATCAAAATTTTGAGTCTCTCAGAATATATCTCAAAATGTAATTGTGTTATAAAATAAACATTATATGACATATTATGAGATCACACAAAATTTAAGCTTATATGTAACCTTACAATAGATAGCCATTATATTTAATAAAACAATTACATTTTGAGATGTATTCTGACTCGGAGGGACTCAATTTTGATCTGATCAATGTGTTCATGTTAATGCATCATTATATGTTATCCCATCATTAGAATTCCCACTACAGAACTCACATAGGCCATAAGGCATTTAGACTGTCACATGGTGTGATAGTTTTAGATCCTGGTTTGTTTAGCCTTGGTGTAATAGTTTATCTAATACTAACATGTCACAATTATAAGACACAGCTATTCACCAGTAAAAAATATACAACAATGTCCCATGCTATTTATAGATTAGAAAAAATTAGATACTGTTACATACAGTGACCTCAAAAACCCTTTCTATACTAACCCCAATGGTAGTGCGCGCAGCGCACTGCCAATCACTGTGGGAATGTCGCTTAGCTTTGGTGGGGATATAACTAGAACATACTCTTGGCTACTAAATTTCCCCCTGGGTCATGTGATTTCGGTCACACACTGTAGAGATATGACCATTTTAAGACAGCTATGTCATGGAAAGGGTTTTTGAGCTTTTGAATTTACAGGGGTATTTGGATATTAATAGTACTTGGTATAGCCTCCTTTTGCTCTAAGCACTGCCTGAACCCTTCTAGGCATGCTCTCAATCAACTTTTGACACTCCTCAACTGGTATCTTCTCCCATTCCATCTGAACTCTTTCCCACAACTCATGAATTCCTCTAGG